>MJUU01012668.1:195883-208669 GCA_002080025.1 Modiolus philippinarum | reverse complement strand
TTAAGATGAAGAACAATAACAAAACAGTTGTTCCATCGCTTTGTTGTTTGTATATATATATCTCAACTGATAATATCAACATGACATCAAAAGCAACTGTTTATTGTCACTCGTACACAACTCCTTCAGGGAACATTACCCTCCCTCTTACATGGAACACAAATCCTTCAGGAATAAATAACCCTCCCTTTTACATGGAACACAGCTCTTTCAGGGATACATGACTCCCTCTCACAGCGATCACAACTCCTTCAGAGATATATGAACCTCCCTCTTACATCGAACACAACTCCTTCAGTGATATATGAACCTCTCTCTTACATCGAACACAACTCCATCAGGGATATATGAACCTCTCTCTTACATCGAACATCGATCACAACTCCTTCAGGGATGCATGTCTCTTCCTCTCACATCGAACACAACTCCTTCAGTGATACATGACCCTACATGACCCTCCCTCTTACATTGAACACAGCTCTTTCAAGGATGCATGACTCTCCTTCTTACATCGAACACATCCCCTTCAGGGATAAATGAACCTCCCCTTTACATAAACCACAACTCCTTCAGTGATACAAGACCTTCCCTCTTACATCCAACACAAGTCTATCAAGGATACATGACCTTCCCTCTTACATTGAACACAACTCTTTCAGGGATATATGACCCTACCCTTGAAATTGATATTTAATAAGGTATATTGTCGCCATCACTAGTTGGCTTACCAGTATATTGTAACGGTTGTACAGTTGTACAACGTACGACTGACCTGTTTACATTACAAAACACCGGGCACTGAGTCATCTAATCTTCACTGTCAGACTTGCTGCTATGTAATGATATATAGCAGGAGACACACACCTTGTATATGAACCTTTAAAGTTCATGTGAGCATGTCCATGCTATTTTCGGAATCATTTCTGACAATAAGACTTGAATAGGGATATGCTTTGCTTCCTTGAACCTCGGGCAATTATTTATTTAATAAATTTTCAAAGCCCAATTAAGCAATACAGCCTTTAGTCCAATGTACAAGTTGCTTTGTATTCAAATAAACAAACAGTATTCTTTAAGAATAGTTTTTCTAAAGAGTATTGTTCGGGAAAAAATTTATGTATTTATATCTGATTCAAATACTGCATGGGGGTAATAGCAAAATTACCGAACAGAGTTGTCAAGAGCCGAAGTCAATGAGACAAAATAACAAATTATGTGGAAACCACCGGAAAAATTGTCGACCGCAATAGTCCTAACTTGCTATATGCATTTCAAAAGAAATCTTGGATTAAACCGGTTTTATGGCATGCAAAATCTCCTCTTACATTGCGGTAGTTTCTGGTAGCAACTCAACAGCAATTGCTATTGAAAGTTCGTAGACAGTTAAAAGAAATGAGCATCACAGTACTAAGTAAAAAAAGAATCTTGAATCAGAATTTTTCCACAAGGGACTGATATTTATCTTTAAAAAAGCTGCAATTTGAGCATGTACAAAATATATCAGTACTGTTCCCAAACAAAAGGTACAACGTTGTTTCTGTAAATGAACATTTCAACTAGACTATACTAACCACCTTATACTGAAACTTCAATAGATGAGATAAGTTTCTTGTGGGAACAAATGAAACAAGTAATTCTCCATTTCTGAAAAGATAAATAACATCAAGCACTCCACAAAGCTTAATGTTTTCGGTAATCCTGTTCTATAAAAATATCAACTTTTTTCTCTTTTTTTATTAAATATAATAAGCTGTACTTACTGGATATTATTATCTCTTACTTTGATTCTACAGACTGACAAATTCATCCAACATATTTGTATAAGGGAATCAAAATAAAAATTCGAATAGAAATAAAATGATCGATATGTTGCCCCACCAAAATGTACACTTGATCTACAAAATGTGGCTGAGTTTGAGAACCACATATAAAGCCACAATTCATGAACCATTAATAAAGTATAAATAGTTATTTTTCCTATAAACATGTCAGTTGCAGAATATTTCATTTTTGATATATTCAGGTAAATATATATATATTCGAACTGTCTTATTGATGAAAAATTGATCTGCGATTCCCTTTACAATAAAACATCACTCACTGACAATGAAACTGTCACTCAAATAACGAAAACAAGCCAGATTACTAGCAAGTGTTTTAAACTGTCAGTGGTATCATTATATAAAATTTATTATAATCACTTTTCGGTTTGTTAAGCAATTCCTAAAAAATGATAATTAGTCAAATAGTAGCAGTCAATTTAATTTGTAATAAATATTATCCCTTGTAATAATGGCGTATGGTTCACGTCCATTTTCCACCTGTGGTGAGATTAATTTTCGGCAAAAACGGATGAAATTAGAGTATGTTCGTAAATAACATGAAATTAACCACTGTCCATAGAGTTGATAATGAATGGTCAGCACAAGTATCACAATACCTTTATAGTATTAATGCGTCTTCATAACACTGACCGGGTAGTAAATTAAACGCGTCATTGACTTAGCAGCGGGAATCTCACTCGACTAAACGTTTAATTATGGTCTCTTTGTTATTTTCCCATTATAGTCAGGTGCGATTTTCATTCTCTATATTAATATCATAAATCAAACTTGTTAATTTAATCTGCAACAGATAATAAGGTAATGTTGTCAACACTTTTACCTGTAGAATTAACGTTTATTTACGTCCACAATTTTGATTAACTCGTAAATGTGCAATAACAAGGAAAATTGCATTGCCATTTCCTGTCATATTTGTTGCTTTTATAAAGCATAATTTCTTATTGGTGTGTAAATACGGGTACATGTTATGCAACAATGTGATGTATTTCTCCTTCAAATGAAATTATAAAAATTCAAATCAGATCAAATCAAATAATTTTAAATGCACAGTAGCATGTTAGATAAAGAACAAACACGACATAAACAAAACACATACAGGGAAGAACATAAACAGTAAAGTGTTAAATTAAGTTGTCAGATAGTAAGTTAATTAATTATACATCATTTGAAAAAGGAAAAAAAACTCAATTTTAATTCAAGATATTTAATTATATTTAAGATATTTGATTATATTCAAGATATTAAATCATATTAAGATTTTGAATTTATTTAATATCATTCCTTGTTCTTAAATTATTTCTGAGAAAAACGGGATTATTATTTAAGTTATCGATTTATTATTAATTATAGCAATATTCTAGTGAAATTGAATGGAAAAGTCTGATTATGCCAGGTACTTTTTGAATTTGAAATTGAACAATAAAAAATTGTTATGGTTTTTCATAAAATACTCTAGGGACTAGTAGTATAGAACAGATAAACATTTTTCCAGAAATCTTCTTACGGTATGTCCGCAACAAGATATGCTCTTCTAATCCTTGTTCATGTACAGTCTGCTAAAGCCAAAAATATTTCATAATTAAATATGACCTATTTCAGTATTTCAGTTAGCAATATTACAGATGTTAATTTTTCGTAAGTAGGGCATCTTATATTTTATCCTATAATTCGGAATCATAAATCATGATAACGAAGTCATTTTGAGATCTTTGGAAATCGGATTTTCGTTTTTACATTTAATGATGACTAAAAAATTACATATATTTTACGAAAGGATATGGAGTAAATGAACATGACACCATAACACATATGTGAACTCAAACTGCATTTATTTTAATGAGCTGAGCTGTATGGCCATTTAGGAAATTTATTCCTCATCAGCAGCACTAGAACCAAAACAAAGGAAATTCATAATTTCAAAAAATATATAAAATGCATAAAACCAAACGAAATCCGAATAATAAGTAAAATCAAATATAGCTTAGGACAAAACTACGATGGAGGGAGTTAATCCTTCGGTATTAGAATTTACATAATTTAGATAATAGTAATTGAACAAAGTGTACACATGAGATATTATCTCATGTACAAGTACACCATATCCATTCTTTCGAAATAGAATTTTCGATAATACATTTTTAATGAAAGAAAGCATTATTAACGTGAATCATTATAATTGTAAAGTAAAGCAATGTTTTTATAATATTAATAACTTCATGGTTCCAAAAAGAAAAGAAAATATTAAACAATCGACATACCACAGAACACTCCACAGCCATACTGTAAACGAAAGTTATAGGCAAACATAAACAACGATAAGAGCAACGGACTGTCGGACCTGGTATCGGTACTAGCAAAAGTAAGCAGTAGAATTAAACAGGCTCAGGGTATCAAGTCCTCACCTTTCTCTTGCACGTTTTCCAGCAATATAATAATATATATGATTTAAAAGCCCAATACAGTTGGATAACTAAATACAAAACTAAAATCTTGAACAATGAAGGATTAAGACAAAAACGAAATTTGGAAAGATGGATCAAGTAATGCTTTCCACTAAACTTCAAACTATGTTAAAACCCTTGATTGTTGGTAAAAACACGGTCGCACTTCGGAAAACACATTTGCAAGTTCATATTTCAGCATTTTATAGCTCAAGGTCTAATTGTTTCTTGCATACTCAAACGGAATCATTTGATAGTTTTGCATAGTCAATTATATGTATATTGGTCTATGTTCATTAACTGTATACCACTTTGTATACGACGCTGACATTAATTTTCCAATGAAAACTATCGTACAATGCTTTCGCCTTCAGTTTCTATGATATTTTGACATCTTAAATGGAATTGTTAAAATTGTAATATGTATTGAAACATAACATACGTATATTCAATTGTCATAATTCATTCAGTTGTAATATATACTTTAGAGAAATATCCATATCTGCCTAAGGGATGAGGAATGAGGCTGGATAAATTAATTTCCTAATAAAGCAACAGTCAAAATCATAAATCCAGAATAATTTATAATATAAGAATATCACATACAGACAGAGAACGTAAAGGACGAAGACGAAACAACAGAACATAATATTAGCGCCACAAAAAAAAGCACTAACGGTGTGAACCCTTTAAAAGCAGGAGTTTCATCTGGAAATCCGGAAGGGTAAGCATGACCTGCTTCACATGTAACACCCGTCGCAATCCGGTGTAATATCAGATTCGGTATGAGTCAATCCTGTATAACATCGAGAGTGTGAGAATCCCCTTTCTATGGATGTCAGGAATTTCATGTCCAAAGCCCAAGACAAAATTTGATAGTAAAAAAAACAAAGGCAGTAGAATGCTGAAAGAACAAAGCATAAGATTACATAAATCAAATTAAAGAGACAAGGCAAAAACACCAGAAAATGACACAACTCAAAGCTAAGTCTTGTGGTCTTCTAAAAAAGTTTTAACAAATTGCATGTAAGTATCTAGCCGCGAAGTTGTTACATTATATTGTCAACCATCTCACGATTGCAACTATGGAACCCGCAGGGTGTCAGCTTCAAACACTTCTCTTCATAATAACTCAAGAAGTGACGTGAAATTTGTTTTCATTCACCACAAGAAGTGATGAAAAATTAGTGTTCATATACCATAAGAAGTGACGAAAAATTCGTCTTCAAACACTTTTCTTCATAATAACTCAAGAAGTGACGTGAAAATTGTTTTCATTCACCACAAGAAGTGATGAAAAATTAGTGTTCATATACCATAAGGAGTGACGAGAATTTCGTCTTCATATACCCTAAGGATTGACGAGTAGCCTAAAGATTGACGAGACACTTGTCTTCATACATCCTAAGAAGTGACGAGATGTTTGTAATGTCATACACCCTTAAGAGTAAAGAGAAATTTGTTTTCATTCACCATAAAGAGTGACGAAAAATTTGATTTATTCACCCCCAAAAAGTGACGACAAAAATTGTCTTCATACAATATAGTGAGTGACAAGAAATATGTTTTCATTTACCCATGAAGTGACCGAAATGTGTCCTCATACACAGTAAGGAGTGACGACACGTTTGTCTCAATACACCCTAAGATGTGACGAGGCTTTTGTTTTAATATTCTCTAAGGAATGACGAGAAGTTGGTCTTCATACATCCTAAGCAGTGACGAGAAGTTGATATTCATACACCCTAAGCATTGACGAGAAATTTGTCTTCATACACCTTATGGAATTACGAGAAATTTGTTTTCATATACCCGAAAGAATGACGAGCGGTTTCTCATCATACACGTGAAGAAGTGAGGAGGAGTTTATCTTCATATACCTATAGATTTGTAATCACCGAATGTGTTTCTAAGCCCTTCTGTTTTATGTCATCAGGTGTAAACAGCCGCCTCCTATGAAAAACCAAGGATAACACTACCTTGAAAACTCTCCACAACATGGTTGAACGTAATTTATTTGACATCTTTGTTATATAACTTTTTTATTATATTTTAGGTGAAGATCTGGTTCCAAAACAGAAGGGCTCGTGAGAGAAGAGACAGAGAAGCGGCACAACGTGGCCAAGTTGTCCAAAATAAACAAACTTCTTCAATGTTCACTGGTCTGATGTGGCCATTCTCTTCACAAATAAAGCAAGCAGTTCAACATCACACGTTTTCATATCCTACAGCAACGAGTTCACTCGATAATGAGTCGCAATTGAAATGACGAAACTGCACAATGTTTAATGTTACAACCACTTTTGCCTTTTCATAGTATGTACTTTCGACAAATAATTTATATATTTGAATTACGTTTGTCATGACAATGCCTTTTCTCTGTTTTCTTTCAACTTGAATATAACGAATGTCTATATTTTATTTATTAATAAAAGAATATTCACACTCACTACTTATATTTTCATTTGTCATCAAGAATATATTTTACAATACTTAATTCATTTCTAGCGTTTTCCCAAATAATTTTCATAACTTGTATTCTAAATTTGTTTGCCATGTCTAGCAGTACATGCGTGGCAGAGGAGAATCACACTTCCTGTGGCACTGATCTACATCCTGAGTTTTAAAGAGATAGTGTCACAGGTTTTTCGGGGTTTAATGTCCAGTTATTTATTTCTTCTGAAATTTTTCCGTCTGTGCCGTTTGTGGATACACAGATTAATGCAATCTCATTATCTTATTATTTTTAATTACCACTGAATCGATTCAACTACAGATGTTCTTTCTTCATAAGGGACACAGTGATCTTATACCTATGTACTTAAAGAAAAATCGATAATTTGAAATCAGGCAATTCACACTTATATTGTGGATTGTTGATTCATGTATTTTTCCCAAGATAATGTTGTACATTGCATGGCATGTCACCGTTGAATTGGTCATTTTTTTCAAAAACAATGTACCGTGAACGTATTCTACAGAATGGCCCAATATCATCGTTCATATTATTAAAAAGTAACAATAACTGAGAATGCAGGAAACATATATTTGCGCACACACCCAATTTGACAACGCAAACAGACCGCAACCCAACACTTGGAAGACTAATGAATAACTAGAAGTGGTGCCATCAGAAAAGATGGCCATCCCTGCACTCACCTGTTTGGCACAGAAAACAGTCGTTAAAGACCCTTGGGGTAATTTTCCTCAACATTTTTAAAATCAAATTATTAATAGTCACTTTTTTTACCAAGAAAGAATACAAGGATATACGATTGCTAGGTAGAATTTCCAAAAATGAGTGGTCTTTGAGACTTTCATGAAATTAACCAAATTTGGAATCAACTATTTTGAAAATCCAATTGGTGAAAATGATTGCCCTAATCGAAACAAATCCTAACACTATTGTTGCTAGGTATAATTCCAAAAAATAAGTGGTCTTTGACACATGCAGGAAATTTACCAAATTTGGAATCAATTATTCTGAAAATCCAATTGGTGAAAATGATTGCCTTAATCGAAACAAATCCTAACACTATTGTTGCTAGGTAGAATTCCAAAAAAGTGGTCTTTGACACTTTCAGGAAATTTACCAAAACTGGAATCAAATATTTTTGAAAACCAATTGGTGAAAATGATTGCCCCAATAGAAACAAATCCTAACAGTATTGTTGCTAGGTAGAATCCCAAAAATAAGTTTTCTTTGAGACTTTCAGGAAATTTACCAAAATTGGAATCAAATATTTTTGAAATTCAATTGGTGAAAATGTTAGTCCTTATTTAAACAAATTACTACATGTATGGTTGCTAGGTAGAATTCCAAAAAATAATTGGTCTTTGAGACTTTCAGGATATTTACCAAAATTGGAATCAAATTTCAGAATTCTAAGTATTCAAAATTTTATTTGTTTCCAAACTCTACTAAAAAATGAAAGCATATGCTAAAAGTTAAAAAATATGAGTCTTTAACATTTTCAGGAAATTTACCAAAGTTGGAACCGGAATCAAAATTCCGAAACTTTATTGCACATCTGCACACTATATGCAACAATTTTTCTATTACAAAATTAAATCCATAAATCCAAAAATGTAGGAGGAGTTCCACTGACAAGCTCATATGTGTTTGCATCAAGACCAATTTAAAAAATCTGAAAGCTTATTGCGCATCTGCAGCATATATGCAACAATTCTATAATAAAATTAAAACACTTAATCCAAAAATGAGCGGAGAGTTCCACTGACAAGGTCCATCTAACGGACAGACGGACGGACGGACGGGACCAAAACAATATCCCCGCATTTTCTTCAGAAAAGTGCGGGGATAAAAAAAAACATCCTATAAGTAACTTGAAAATAAGGTATGAGCAGAGAACTTCACGAGGAAGACCCCTGGATTTTCTGAAATGTACAAAGTTTACATAATATTGCATATTTTCCAATTATCCGTTTCTGACCTGAATTTAAAAATTAGGACCCTGGTAATATACCTATGAATTGACGTCCACCTACAGAGGCATCAATTCAATGGATACGAAATAGCAATATAATTAAATTGCAAAACAAATCACCTCAAAAAGACGAACCGGGCGCAAAAGAAGTTCGACTTTACTAACAACTGGAAATAAAAGTGTCAAAGCTTGCGAGACACTATTTCTTTAAACAAAGGAGGTAGATAACGTACAGCAAAGGTAATAAGATATGCATGTAAATGATTGATTGGTTGATTGATATGGGGTTTCATGTCACTTTCAGCAGTATTTTAGCTATCTGATGATGGTCAGTTTTAGTGGTGGAGGAAGCCGGAGTGCCCGGAGAGAACCACCGACCTTGGGCAGGTAACTGACATACCTTATCACTTACGATTGCAAGTCGCATGTAAATGAGGGTTCTTACAAACTTAGCGATTTTGTTAAGCGCCACATTCCAAAAAGACAAAGCAGGTGAAAAACCACCGGGTAAATTGTCAACCGAAAACGACCTGACATTGTAGAGCCATTCAAAAGAAATGGTGGGTTAAAATCGGTTTTATAGCGCCAATGCTCCAATTCTATTGCAGAACTCAACAGCAATTGCTACTGAAAGGTGGTGTACGATGAAAAGAAATGTTCATCCGGTACTAAATAAAAAAAAATGAATCTTGAATCACAGTTCGGGTCGAACTATTTAAATTCTTTCAACAAGGGTCTGATATCTAAATAACTTGTTTAATAATTACATTATAATGATTTTTTAAGCATTTAAAAGGTAGTCACGGAGATAAAGCTATGCCTAAACAGAAATTCTGTATAGTTGTAGCTAAATCTCGCGTATCAACTTCATACATTCCGTAGACAGGAGACGTTGGATAATTACTGTCCATGTTAGGAAAATTGATAATTATGAAATTAAAGTCGTCCCTGTTGTAGTAAATTTTAATGTGAGATTAAATAACATTATACCGAAGTTACTGAAAAAAAATTGTTTCTGCATATGGCCATTTCGACAACTTCAGTGTAGATCGAATCAAGATATTCGGAGGACCCTAAACCAAAAATTGTAAAATCTGAAAGAGCGCAAATCACCAAACAAATCTAAATCGAAAGCCAAAAACAGCTAAGGACAGAGCTATGCAAGATGGAATTCTAAAATTTAGATATTGCACGTTTCAAGGTAAATCGCTTTTCGGGTCAGCACCGAAGTACTGACTAACAGTTTTGGTCCAGTGGTAATAAATAATAACGCATTGCAATTCAAACTTCTTTCTTTCTATACAGAACTATGATCTGAATCGCATGATAGCACACAACTAAAAAACTAAAAATTTCAAACAATGAATTAAAGTCGACATATATAGATATCATTGATTCATCGGGATATCTAGAACATATGATTTTAGAACATGGCAAAGTGCTTTCCACCAATGAAATGTATGACTTCTATGTGTCTCATTTCTGTAAAAATGTATCATACCATGTTCTAAGTAAAGGATATACATTGTGCTATTATGTTTCTTGTACAATAGACCTAATAACAGCTGTTTTTGAGCCCCGAGACGATAAAATACAAATTGATTCATTAAGAATTTGAAAATGTAAATGAAGGAATGTTTCAAATTAGTATGCTTTTTGCGTACAAAGTTTTTAGCTCTTAAAACCATGCAGTTACAAACATTTAAAAAGACGAAATTGTTCAATTCTACAAAAAAGAAAGATATATAATTTTCACTTTCATTTTCATTCTCCAATCATCAAATATTTCCCACACACATATATCCCAATGCATGTTTTATCCTAAATCTCTTTTAAGGTAATGATTGATTGCTAAACCAAACGTGTATGAGAATCAGTATTGATTTCACTAATCACTAATCACCCGAACTGAATAGACATAATTTGTCGAAATGGCCATATGCGATACTAAATTTACAGTAACTTCGGTATATTGTTATTTATTACCACTGGCCGATGCCTTTGCTGGTGGACTTTAAGTCTCCGAAGGTATTCACCAAACAGTAGTCAGTACTTCGATGCTGACCCGACAACCGATTTTATTTGGAAACTTGCAACATGAAAAGTTTAAAATTAAGGAGTATCTCGCATTAGCAGATATTTTATTATCTTGTTCGGCCATTTTGATCTTATCAAGATCTTGACAGCCATAATACAATGTTTGAAGACAGTGTAAGATTTTAAGTTGGTTTTTAAGTTGGTTTTCAAGATAATTGATTTCAAGGCCGATCAATACGTGTTAAGATAATATTAGATCAAATAAGATCCTCTTGTTGAATTCGTTCATGAACGATCAAGACGAGTTAAGTTTGTTAAGATCAAACAAGATCGCTCTTGAACGCCTTTATGTTGTCTGATCAACGGATTTTTTTTCGGGGGGGGGGGACTTGCACTTGCACTTGTTCTACTGATTCCTGATAGATTCCCTATCAGGAAACAGTAGAACACATGAAACAGGATGCAGGAACATCTAAGGGGGTCATGATAAGACAAGAACAAACTAACACAAGACTGCCATGATATATGGTACAGTACGAAAGCGTCAGACATTACAGTTTACTATGAGAGGTCCAGACAACTACAGAATGAATGAAGAAAATAACAAAATAATCGAACAGAACTGTCAAGATACAAAACACAAACCAAGTGCAAAACCACCATAAAATGCTCAACCACGATGGTCTTGACTTTGTACCGACATTTCAAAAGAAATGCTGGGCTAAACCTGTTTTATGGCGTGTCAAACCTCTCCTTACGTTTCTAGGTAGTCAGGTATTAACTCAATAGCAATAGCAATCTTCAATCAAACTATGGGCTGAAACTTCAAATTTTTTTCACAAGGGACTGATATCTTTCAATTGTTTTAATGTTCGTATAAGACGGAATATTTGAGGCCTTAATTAATAAGGTGGAGGCAGTGATAACTATGTCTAATTTGAAAGTCTACAAATCGTGCTTGCTCTCGTGTAATGAATAACGATATCTAATCTAGGCAGGAGAAGTTGGAATGTTACTTCCATGTTTGGAAAATTTATAAGTTAAAGTCATCAATTTTGTCGAAAATCTTATTAATGAGATGACCATTTTCAACAAAATCGAGTTATAAACAAAAAAAGATGTATATCTAAAAAATGTAGATCTAACTCAAACTTCTCGCATTCGTAAAAAAGGCAGTCTTACATCTATCCAACCTATAGGAGGAAGCACATACATTAGGGATATACAAGCTGAATGGGGGCAAAAACAAAATTTCCTTATTTGCGTCTGTCTTTCATTCGAGTTTATCAAGTGCAGTTTTCTTGTGGATTGTGGACTGTAATTGTAATTTTCAGTCACTGACTGTGTCTACTGTTATCTACAAAATTAACAGCGAGTTTATGTCCGTTAGTATAAACAAACCACTTCGTATAATCTTTGAATGGTTATTAAATCAGCAAAGTTGGAAAGAGAATGGATAATTGGTCATTTGGCAACATTTTTAAAGGCAATAAAAATTCTGCATCAGATCATAACTAGCATAATGCATAAAGTAATTGTACATCTAATACTGAAGCAATATGTAAACCCCATGCTATGTTTCTTTGGATAGAAGTAATTTCGGTGAAAGATCTACAGTCATATAAATGCTCAAGTGCTGAACAAGTAAACCAACAATTTGGACAGGAAGACAAGGTGATAAACTAAACAATATGGTAAAATACTAAATATTTGTCCTTTTGTGTTCCTAAATTTGAAATTAGTGGATTCACAAGCCATACACGTAATGCTTAATGATAATACTGAGAACTATTGATACTGTTTTATATTGCCTTCATGGAGGTACCACCTACACCTTGAGCTTGAATGGAATTAACTTACGAGTACTTGTGGTGTGACATAGCATTTGGTCTGAACTCGAGCATGTTTGCCAAAATTTTCAAGCTTTGTCAAGAACGAAACTGTTTTGAAAACAACGGCAGTAGAATACCGAAAGAACAAAGCAGAAGATTTCACAAATCAAAGTCCAGAGACAAG
>MJUU01012668.1:180676-195267 GCA_002080025.1 Modiolus philippinarum | reverse complement strand
AAAGTACATCGTCTATATATCTGAAGCTAAAATTAAAAGTCTGGGCTAGTTGTTTTTGTTTCTGTTGTATCAGCCCTTGTAAAAACTTTGCTTCATATGAAAAAATGATTAGGAAATTTACAGAATGATTATGACCAAAATTCAACCAAATGTTAAGCTGGAGCAAAAACTAGATGACGAGAATAATGAGGAAATTTGCAGAATGATTACAACCAAATTTCAACCAAATGTTCAATAGGAGCACAAATGGATTATAAGAATTTATCTTGTGTATTGCAATGTTCGGTATCTAGAACAAGCAAACATTGATTAACCAAATGTTCAACAGGAGCACAAATGGATTATAAGAATTTAATTTGTGTATTGCAATGTTCTGTATCTAGAACAAGCAACATTGATTTAATTAAAAATTTCGCATATGGATATACTATCATCCTTTCACATTTTGGCATTCTATTAATATATATTTTTTTGCAATTTCAAAATGTTATTCTGACCATCTGTTTATTGTTCTCACATCTCACTATTTTGTAATGCCAAGTTCTCTTGCAATTGACTCGATGAGTGCCCTGTGGTTGTTTTTATGGAATCAATGGAAAATAGTGTAACTTTGTTTCCCACAAAGTCTAGCATATCATTGATATAGATGATAAATAAAATAAAGGCTAGGACACTACCTTGTGGTATGCCTTTACTTACTTAGGGTCAACCTCCCACGAATTTGATAGTATTATAGGTAGTTTGACTCATTGACCTACATTTCATTCAGAGAATAGCTCGGGTTAAGTTTTGCGTGTAAGTCCACTTGTCGCCAACTACACGTTATAAGTCATTGGTGTTTCATTAAATTAACTGCCTTCATGAGTTCTACCCAAATTAGTAACAATTAAGTTGATTTGACCTGCATTTTACGCTTCAGTGAATTTAGTCCAATTTAGCATTTAATAAGATTATTTCTCAACCACTAATTATTGCAGCACTCATCTAAAGGGGAATACTCATTTCAGCAACAATTGGGTGTCCATCATCCTCATTTTGCTCCTGGCATGGCTTTGGTTAAATTTTGCGTGCAAGTCCATTTCTGAACATCTACACTTTGTAAGACATTGATGTTTCATCAAATTAATGACCTTAATCTGCACTACCTAAATCATTGACAATTAACTGGCTTTGGACTATATTCTTTGCTTGAGCGACTTTTGTTTAATTTTGTGTTTTAACTCCATTTCTGAACAACGACACATTACAAATGAACATCAAATTAATCATCGTGGTTAGTATTACACAATATATTATTTCATTACCTGACCTATATTTTATGCTTCAGTGACTTTAGTTGGGGTATTTTGTTAAGATCCATCACTCAACTAATATTTATGGAATAATCATCTGTAACATTCATTTAATATCATCTAGAGTATTTTCTATAACAGGACTTCTCGAATCAATCACAATTCAGAAACAGGGAACTTAATTTAATGCCAGATTGACTTAAGTTATCTGTTGTGATAAATTTGTTGGCATTTCCAACGTGTCATATAGATATCAAAAACCCCAAAACATTGCAATATATTATAAAGGTAACAGAAATGGATACATCATAACAAACAAATATAAAATAACCAAAACACTGTCATACTAGAATTTGATATTGATCTGTCCACTAGAACTTAAGTGCTTAAGACCAATTGTATATAAAACCATTACCAGTGAGAACTCCTGTGAAAAAAGAAGTATCATCACATGCTCAGGGTGTCGAGCAAAGAACTAGTTCCTATGATTGAAACAAATGTAGAACCGTGTTGCTTGAGCTGTACATATGGAGCATCATAATGCTATGAACAATTTTTTTTTCAAATATATTTTCTTATTTATTTTTTATGCCCCAGGATCATGGATCAGTGGCAAATTGTTTTTGCTCTAACTGTCTGTGTGTGTGTCCGTATGTATGAATCCTCAACCTTGGCTATTAACTTTTGTACTATTAGATTCACTAATCATACTTGGTATGGGTCTAGTCAAGAGGTAATTAATATGCCCAGAAAAAATTGTCAGGTCAAAGGGCAAGGTCACATATTTCAAAATTTTAAATTTTTGTATGTAAAGAAAGATAACTCTAACCATAATTTTCGAATTTATCAAACTAATAAAATTGAAGCTTGGGGCATATGTAGTGTTTCACAAACACGTCATGTTTAAATTTATTATTTATTTTTGTATTTTTTTAGGTGCTTTGTTGTTTTTACTCTGGTCAACCAATACATAGGATACTCTTTACTTTGAAACAAGTTTCAAACAAGATCAATAAATTGTAGAACATGTTTTTCCAAGACTAGAATTCCATTGGTTATTTTATCGTCAGTCTACATATGTAGCTGAATTATAAAACGATATCATAATCACCTTTATCAAACTATATAAACACTATCATCATTAATATGTTGAGGTGTAGAGTACAATTAAATGTTCTTTTTTTTTTTGTTTTGTTTTGGTTTTTTTTAATCACCAATGTCTATATAATCCTCAAATGGTTGATGTTTAAGGCCATAGAAATAAATTAATACATTGACTAGAGGATGAAATGCCCCGGCGCAAGACACAGATTTAAAAGTGGTTTCTTAGAAATGTTTGTGTCTGTAAGACACATATGATGCCCCCGCAAACCATATTTTGGCTGTGTACCCTGTGTCAAAATCGCAAAAAAAAAAAATAAAAATAAAAACGACTAAGTTCACCCTGGGACTAATATAACTAATATTAGTCCCAGGTTCACCAATGTAAATTTTTTTAAGAAAAATGCTCCAAAATCAAACTTACTACTAAAAGGCACATCTGTAATATATGTACAAGTGATTTACAAAATGAAAACTTCCAACCATAAAAATTGTAGGAGGTCTTGGACAGACAAACCGTGTACTCTCTATGAGAAAATCCCAAAAAAGCTATATTCAGCTATGTATATTTTTATAAAAATTCCCCCAAAATAAAAATCAAAATCAAAAGGCAAAAAATCATATATGAAGAGGACAGGAAATGAAATGTCAAGGAGACAACATCCCATATCCAGGTTTAAATGATCCGAAACAAAGCATCTAGGGGTCAACGTAAGGTCTTCAACACATTGAGGAACCTTACAGCAAGCCCTAAATGGCCCCAAAAAAGGTAAAAAAGTGAATAAATCAATGGAAACAAACCACATCCAATAACCCGAATATCAAGAAACTAAAATTTCATAAGAAGACAAGGACAAGCCAATGACCAACATATTCCCGACTTGGGACAGGCGCAAAAAATTGCGGTGGGGGAACTCGTTTTTTTTTATCCAAACCCTCCCCCTATGTGTGGTGAATGGCTAAAAAATAAATACACATTGTCAAAAAGACTCACAATTAAAATCAAGCTAGAAAAAAGTCCAATTAACTTATCAAGACGAGTTCCTTTACAATGAAGTACATACATGAAGACAATACACAAGGGTACTGTCCGGAAAAATGATCGTAGTTACTGACAGCCAGCTAAGGACATACTTCTGGTGAACCAGAGGTCCCCAAGGGTATTCACCAGCCCAATAGTCAGACTTGTCTGACATGAAAATTTTACCTTGCGTGTTATAGAAATTTACTGTTTTTATCAAAATTCTAACCACTTAAAAATACTGAGGCTTCATTCCGTGTATGGTACTCGGTAGATGTCCTTGGTACTAGATCTGGCTTCATATTTTGATATATTAGGAAATGAGTTCTTCTTTTTGAACTACTTTTGAATTATGCGCAGCATTCGACCACTGAAATTTAACATACGTAGTTTAAGGTGAATATATATATATAAGGCCACATCAAATTAATTAATAGATTCTCATCCCCACCCCAATTTGTCTGAGCTCAATTTTTTTTTTTTTTTTTTCAATTTTACAGAAATTTTCTTTAAATTCCCATCAATTTTTGATGAAAAACAGTAAAAAATAAAAAATAAAACCCTCCCAACCAACCCAGATTTTTTGTTACAGGTGGATGAAAATCTACAAATTAACTTGATAGGGCCTAACGTACAGAGCTTAACACAATGAATAGATGGACACAAAAAAGAGCTTGACTCGGTAATTAGCTGGACACAAACTAGGGAAAAAAATCAACCCTTTTGAACACTTATTGATAAAAAAGAGAAATCCAAAGACAAAAAATCCCATCAAATTCTGATGAAAAAAAAAAAATCACATCTTCAAAAATTTTAATTTTGGCCCCTTCTAACCCATTATAGCTTGGAAACAGTAAGAGCTACACCAAATCTCATACAACTGAAAGCTTATAACGAGAGGAATCCAAAGAAATAAATCCCATCTAAATCAGATGAAAAATAATAATTTTAGGTTATCTGCATGTATGCACTTTTGGCCCCTCATAGTTCAGAAAGGAAGCAAGTTATCAAAAATCTGTGCAGCACCATATTAATTTTTCATAAGGAATCCATTACAGAAAATTGCATCAAAATTTGACTAAAAATAAAAAAATATAGGGGGAACCTGAAATTAAAACCTGGGCTTAAGCTTGTGCCAGAAACCTCATACTGAAATTTGAAAATCTGTCCACTAGAACCAAAGTTATGCTGTCCACCGACGCCAACGGTGACTGCGCCATATCATAATACGACTGCAATTTTTTGCGGTCGGATAATAAAAACTTCCTACCATAAAAACTGTAGGAGAAACAGGCTGGACAAACTATGTACCCCCCTGCAGACTGACAAACAACGGACAGATGAGATGGACGGACAAGGGTAGAACAACACTATCAGAACATTCTGGAGGTTTTTGACCACAAGAAAACAAACACTATCTGAATATTTTGAAGGGTAATTAAACAAGAAAACACAAAAGAACATTTCCAAAGATAAAATTACAACAAAAAATCACAATTTAAATATTTTTGAATGGAAAATAAAACAAGAAAACACTAACAGAACATTTTGAAAAGGAGATTACTTAAAAAAAAAACAGAATCAAAACATTTTAGAAATGAAATTACAAGAAGAAATATTGAAAAGGAGATTAAAGCTAAGTAAACGCTTTCAAAACATTTTGGTAAGGAAATTACAAGAAAACACAATCAAACATTTTGGAAAGTGAATTACAGCAAGAAAACACTGTCAATACAAGAGTTGTCAGAAGACAACATAGCTCGCCGGGGATAAGAGTGACCTCAATGCACAATAAATTTGAAATAATACATTATTGTAATTGAAATGTTTTAAAATTTTTAAATGATATAAAGAAGTCACATGCCAAGTAGGAACTCCCTTCCACTAAAAGAATAAGTTCTATTAGCAGGGTTAAAGATTTTTTTTTAAAATTGCCATAAGGGCAATGTCAAGGTCAAAATGTCTACAAGTATGGTACTGCCAGATAGCTCTCTTCATAGGGAAGTCACATACCAAATATAAACACCCTATCACGAAACAACTTCCTTCTAGAAGCAAAGTTAGTTTTTTTTTTTAAATTGCCCTCAGGGCAATGTCAAGGTCATAATGTCTACAAATACCACTAGAAAGCTCTCATCATAAGGAAGTTACATACCAAATATGAACACCCTACCACTAAAAGCCTACCTTCTAGAGGCAAGGTTAAGTTTTTTAAAAATTGCCCTCAGGACAAGGTCAAGGTCAAAATGCCTACAAATATGGTACCACTAGAAAGCTCTCATCGCAAGGAAGTCACATACCAAATATCAACATCCTAGTATTTAAGGTCTCCATTCCACAAGCAAGGTTAAAGTTTTTGCTGACGACGCCGACACCAGGGGTGTGACAATAGCTCTCCGGACATTCGTCCTGGCGAGCTAACAAAGGAAAACCACACATTAAGTTCTTACAATAAATAAAGGACCTTGCCCACAAATTGTTCAGTCCTTTCTATATCTTGTTCCTAAGTAATTTTACTAGCATCGTTAAAGGCATCAAAATGGGAAAAACTTTTCATTGGCAATGGCAACTTTAGCAACTGCACAAAAATTTCTGTGAAGTATACAGTCTTTGATCATTGAAGTAAGGGCACAAGGGAGTTTCAATAAATATCTTATTCTCAGGAAGAAAGATGGAAAGGCACACTCCCAAAAAATAACAAGTTTGTTTAATTTGAAACTTTTTTTCAATTTTCAGTAATATTTGTGAGAGAAAATTACAAATAAGACTGTAAATTTAATAACATAGAAATTTACAATAACTGACTTCTGTATTGCTCAAGTTATATATAGACACAACATCTCTAAATCATGCAAAATTCTGTATCTGTGTTATCTAATACCAACTTAATTAGGAAATAACAAATATTGTGTTGTTCTGCGCAGACTCGGGGCTTTAAAGAATCATCTAAGGGCTAATAAAAATCTTTTCAGCAATACACAAGTAATGTAAAGAGCTTTTAAGTAGGCATGACCAATTTGAAAGCATTTCAATGCATTTTGCCTTCAGTTTTTAATGTTTAAACCATTTTACATGCCTTAATGTACAATATAAAGCTTAAATATTAACAATGATAAATGTTACCAATAATTCAGGAGTTGCCTGTTCATAAAAACACTATTAGATCAATATTTTTGAAGACTGACAACTGTTCCTACTGACTAACTCTTCATTACTGTTTATAAATTTTTTTTTTTATTGTTCAGTTCTTTGTACAGATGAAATAAGTAGTGAAAACCCCATTTAGTAACTCAGTAGAAACATGTGATTGATGTTGAATATTCAAACATACTATTTCTTATTGTCTACTGTTCAAATCGTTCTGTTTTCAAACACAAAATATTTCATTCTAATCAAGTGAGTCAATGCTTTAGATGTATAAATTGAAGTTTCGAAATCTTAACTATTTTTGACAAAGAAAATGCCTTATTACAAGTTTTTGTATTAGAAAACAGAGATCCAGAATTATAAACTCTTACAAAAATACCAGCACTACAAAACATTCAAAAAAGTTCTTAAGCCAAAACTCTTCTAATAAATACCTACAAATAAAAAACTAATACTGTGTATCCTGTCTATAAAGGCAGATTACAACAATATGAAGGGTTAATACACAAGGTTTAGCCAAGATCAGTTTGATTGGTACTGAGGTATATCATTCATTCAATGTATACATAGAGGTAGAGAAGCGAAAGAAAAAAAAACAGTCCAGCTATTTACAGCAAAATCAATGTAGATAATGATACCAATGTTTACATATTCTTCTTTAAAATTGATACATAAGAAGGTATTGAGCTTATTACAATAACATTAATAGAGGACATGCATGATCTCAAGCTATTTAGTGTTCAAGGAGGTACCAAAGGGAAATAACTCTGTGAATAAAGATTTTTTTTTTAATTCTGCATGATTGGAATATTAGAAACTAAAGCATATTAGAGATCAAAAGCTTTGATAGTTTAAGTGCTACTGGAGCTTTCCTCAAGCTGTGTGTGGTTAAATTGATTTATCAATTTTCCCTCAATTGTCTCTATTTTTTTTGACACTTGAAATCACAATTATTTAGGGATTTTGAAAAATCATTGAAAAATTGGGTTTTCAAAAATTTTGAGGTGAATTTTCAACAAAATTCAACGATCAGTAAGTATATTTTCATCTATGCCTATTTTTACAAGCAATGCATCCATATTTCACATTTTATGAATAAAATGACATTAAATCAATAAAAAAATGTGTTGTTCATTCATCGTTTCTGACAAAATGTTGAGGATTTAGGCTTTTTTTAAATAACACTGGCCACGCCACATTACCTGGAATAATAATCAATTGAAGTTGTACCCATTTGTTTATGCCCTAGTAAACTATGTTTCCCTACTATTGAAATGTTTAGACAAACAATTTTCTAAAAATAAAATTATTATTGTTTTTTCAACTTTTTCATTCATTTGTTGGCAGTTCAGGACATGAATCCTCTTTGAGAGCAATTTATTTAATTGACAACTTCAGTTGGGCTTAGGCAATTGTTTTGACAACAGCTTGTCATATTGTTTTATTCTTATATCAACTATCCCATATGCACTCCTAATTGAGGCAATAAAATATAATTAAAGGTGACACTCCAGTGCCAAACGTGAGTAATAACTAAAGTAGCCACCTATCATATGACTATTCAGTCACATTAATGTAATTAATAACAATGAAAAATTAAAAATCCTATTCTAATACAAATTTCATTTAATAATTTCTGTGTTTTTTCATCAAGTAAATGCTTTAAAAATTCCAAATTTATTTCTTTTTTAAAAACAGGAAGTGACCTTCATTTATCTCCCTTTGAACAAGGAACTAAACAAATCATTCTTGTCTGGAACGATCTTTTTCAAATAAAAAATCTTTCATTGAATAAATAAGGTAACAAATCCAATAATATTAACAAAGAAAACTATGTTTGTACATCCTGAACGGTGTTGTTGCAACAATTAATGCAATTTCCTTTCAAAACAATCAACTTCGATTTTCTTCATCGAACATTTTTTTAAGATTGTCGAAAAATTGAAGATATAAAAATTTTGACTTTTCTGAAAAAATGAAAAGTTTGAAAAATTGGACTGTGTAATAATTCGAAACAAGACGTAAATTACCTAAAAAAAAATAAAGACAACAAAACAGGCTAAATCTACTTGGTACCTCCTTTAAATACAATGTTTATACTTTTCCTTACTTCAAGGAAGGACAAAAATAACCATGTTTGTAATGTTTTGTTTGTAATGATATATGTGTATCTATATATCAATTTAATTACACCAACTGTCACATCATTCAAAGGCTAATTATAAAATGAAAAATCTTCAAAATAACATGATTTTGCAAAGTATATATGATAAGAAATTACAATATTTGTAGTTAGATGACAATCATATATTATGTTTCATAATTTCATAAAAATTAAATGATAAGTTCCCCTAATAATTTGTTTTAAAAATCTTGGCATGATAAATTGAATGTAAAAATGAAAGAAAAAGAAACATAGACAAAGCATAAAGTTAAAAATATTTGTGTCTTAATTTAACTGTACAAAAACTGCTATTCTATAGCTATATCTGTAAATAAATATATAATAGACAAAGACGATAACATCGTGGAATGCAAAAATAATATCATTATCGCTACTCAG
This sequence comes from Modiolus philippinarum, assembly GCA_002080025.1. NCBI lineage: Eukaryota > Metazoa > Mollusca > Bivalvia > Mytilida > Modiolidae > Modiolus > Modiolus philippinarum. The sequence continues at coordinate 186,143 of MJUU01012668.1, read as the reverse complement.
TTCTTCAGCTAGGTATTAAATATGTCCCACAGGATTTGTTCTATAAAGAACTGTATTCAAATATATAATTTGTTCTGGACTTATCTGTGAAATAAGTGTTGTGATAAAATTTAATTTTACTCGGTAAATTTCTTGAAAATATAAAAGTACAAGTGATTTTATTTACAGCATAACACAGCATTCTGTATGAAAGTGAAAGTGACCATATGCTGGATTATTTCCCATCTTGTTGTGTATATAAAGGATATAAAATGGAGATTGCTAATCAATGAGAACTGTTAATTTGCACCTGTCAATCAATCACATGTAAACACGCCTAAAATGTGAAAAATGGAGGGTTTAGAATATACAGATTTATACAGGTAATATACAGTCAAGCGAGATTTATAATATACAACTGATAGATTTTTAAATGAATAATATTTAATAACAAAAACAAAACAAAAATATAACAATCCATTTGTTCAAAACATTAAAACATTGAATCACAATAAAATGCCAATATAAATTGATAGCAAAAAACACAGTTCAACAATGATAAAACACAAATAAGACACGCCCACTAATACATATAAGACACACCCACTAATAAATATGGGATACACCCACTATTACAATGAGATGATACATCCCAAGGCTGAAGTAATACAAAGGAAGTATATAAAAAGGATTTATGCTAAATATTGTTTTTTTAATTAGAGAGGGTTTTTAAAAACATTTCTGTGAATTAGTCTTAACAATAGCAGGTTTAAATGTAAAGTCATGGGATATACAGGCAGTCAATGTCATCATTTTCCCTACTACTTTAGCATGAACTACACAGTATACTTTGTTTAGTCATTTAATTCTCAGAATTAAAATAAAAAATCTCATTTCAATTATCACAAGTTTTGTTAAAGTATATAAAAAAATGTATCATTTAGGGATATATGTTTTCTATAAATAGTATATAGAGTTAGAATAAACCAAAAATAATATGATATGCTTTAAGACTAAGTAACTTAAACCATTTAAGTAACATTATTAAATCTTATACCTAAAATGAAAAGTGCGAGAAAAAAAAATTGATGATTGTTAAATTTAGGTGTATACAACCATTTATTCAATTGGTGGAATGATCATCTTTCTTGTATGCTATATGACTTTCAGTCTGTTGTCACATGACATGAACATGTCCACTATATAACTTCAGCCTGTTGTCACATGACATGAACATGTCCACTATATTACTTCAGTCTGTCGTCACATGACATGAACATGTCCACTATATGACTTCAGCCTGTTGTCACATGACATGGACATGTCCACTATATGACTTCAGTCTGTTGTCACATGACATGAACATGTCCACTATATGACTTCAGCCTGTTGTCACATGACATGAACATGTCCACTATATGACTTCAGCCTGTTGTCACATGACATGAACATGTCCGCTATATGACTTCAGTCTGTTGTCACATGACATAAGCATGTCCATTATATGACTTCAGTCTGTTGTCACATGACATGAACATTTCCCGTAGTTATTCAGTGCCCCAGGATTATTAATCATTATCATAAAAACTGATTTTTATCGTCTATTATCATGTCATTTCTACTTTTAAACATATCAAAAATGAAATGATTTTTGCAAAACAAAATCAATAAATTCTGCAATGAAGTACTGAAATGCATATGAGAAAGTCGTGGGGCGCCTCTGTACATTAGGGAAATGACAATAAATGTAAAATGAACCAACATTTTTACCACGGTAACTGATTATTGAGCAGATCTTTCACAAAATATAAATAAACAATGAAGAGTATCAAAATGTGATTAATTGTTGCAAAATTTGGTTATATTGATTGGGGATTTATCATTTATATATCTATTTTCTAATAACTTAAAATAGTAATTACTGTTCTACTCTTTCAACAAAATGATGATAATGTTTATGTTTACAGTGTATTTTCTATTTTTAGATTGTGCAGTAAAAATAGAATAACAACACTTGACAGTAATGTTAAATGATAATGGCATCTTCCAGACAAGTAATAAAATCAACTTATGTTTTGTGCAATAAACATGATTAAACTTTAAATGTCAACTCAAATAGTAAATACACTTTCACATAAATTGCATTTAATACCATTTCAACTCTGTGTGACCACCTCATTACATCATCTACATATGTGTATAAATATGTAAACACTCCACAATGTGTGTCTACAAATTCAGATCAACTGAACTTTTACACATTTCATTGTATGACAATACCTTTATACCATTTCAATCTATAGACACATTTCTACACATTGTGTAACTAACAAGACAATGTGTAAAACTTATTACACAATGTGTAAACATGCCTACACACCAACATTCTGTACACTAACTTGATGTAAGAAAACAAGTGTAAAAACATACAATGACTGTTACACATGAGTTTACAATGTCTATTTCCAAATGACATGACATTGCTATGTCCACATGAAGTAGAGTAACATACAAACCTCATGTATTTTGGGTGTTTACTTTACTGAGATAAACAAAATTAAATACTTAGTGTAAATATGATAAGGATTTCTAACTAAACTGGTGACTAGTTACTGTATAAATACACATTCTCTCACACACTATAATATTTAAAAAAGCAACAATTATTCACACTTGAGAGTGTGATCAGGAAAAAATGAGTTATAAAAATATGGAAAATATTACACAAAACAATACATAAATGGATTTGTCAATTGACAAAGTAATGTCATGGAAAAAATTTAAAGATTTAAACTAATGTTCTCAAACATCGACCACCATCTTCTTGTGTACATCCATATTTCCTACTACCTACAAAATATATATAAAAAAATTAGTACTAATACAGGGTAAAAGTTCCAAGCTACCGTTTTAATTTGTACTTTTTTTGTCTTAGTGTTTTTCTTGTGTGTTTTTTCTTTTGTCTGTTTGTATCTTTTTAAAATTTTTTAAATATGCAAATATATAACAGCTGTGTTTGTTTTGGGCAAGCCACCAAAATGATACCAATACAAGTTTGAGTAATTTTGCACATGCAGCATACGACAGGAAATTTGGATTAACATATTTACCCCATGCCATCTGAAATAAGTTTTTTGAGGCAATGTTAAAAAGATACTTTAAATATTGTTTCAGTTGCAAATAATTCATAGTGCTTCACTGACGCTGTATAAGAAACACTTCACTGGCCATACAGCTGTATAAGAAACACTTCACTGGCCATACAGCTGTATAAGAAACACTTCACTGGCCATACAGCTGTATACAGCTGTATAAGAAACACTTCACTGACCATACAGCTGTATAAGAAACACTTCACTGGCCATACAGTTGTATAAGAAACACTTCACTGACCATACAGCTGTATAAGAAACACCATTTTTCCAGAGAGAAATGACACAATCATTTCATAATATTTTTTAAAATAAAATTGCTTATACAGCAACAAAAATTCACATGTAGGCAGATTTAGAAACCAAATAAGGGATCTGTGAGCCCAAGCTCACTAGAAATACCCCCGCTCTTAGCTTTTAGTGGCCTGCACTGGTTTGAAAATGCATCTAACAATATACCGATAGCACATAATGACTGAAAATTTACTACACCAGTCAACAGAAAGTAGTAATCCGACAGATCTGAAAATGCATTACACAATATGGCATGACTATACAAAGCTGCTGACAAAATTTCAAGTTTGTATCATTTACCATTGCGGAGAAAAGCTTGACGAAAATTGTGACGGACAGACGTACGGACAGAATTACTGAAAATCAGTAAACAGGAAGTAGTTAACCGTCAGATCTGAAAATGCATCCCACCATATAGCAAGACTATACAAAAGTTCTGACAAAATTTCAAGTTTGTATCATTTACCATTGCAGAGAAAAGCTTGACGAAAGTTGTGACGGACCGACGGAATTAGTGAAAATTGACTATGTCGGAAAACAGGAAGTAGTAACCGCACAGATCTGAAAATGCATCCCACAATATGGCATGACTATACAAAGCTTCTGACAAAATTTCAAGTTTGTATCATTTACCATTGCAGAGAAAAGCTTGACAAAAGTTGTGACGGACGGACGGACGGAATTAATGAAAATTGACTAAGTCGGTGAACAGAAAGTAGTAACCCGAAAGATCTGAAAATGCATCCCACAATATGGCATGACTGTACAAAGCTTCTGACAAAATTTCAAGTGCATCATATACCATTGCAGAGAAAAGCTTGACAAAAATTGTGACGGACGGACGGACGGATGGACGGAATGACGGACAAGGGTAAAAACAGTATACCCCCTACTCCTTTGGAGCGGGGGTATAAAAATTTATTAAACATATCGAGAAAACGACATTGCCCATTTCTGTAAGAAGGACAGAGGGTTGGCTTCTTTTGATGAGCTTGATGAATGATTGTCACAAAACTTGACTGTATGAAACTCAGACCTGTTTATCCTTCCTATCTCATATCAGTATTCCAGCAGTAAAGTATCTGTGATCATCCAAACAAATGACAGAAACTAAAACTTTTTAGATGTGAATAACTGTTCTATGTATGACTAAGCAATAAAAATGTTTGCAGTACTGAACAAATTTTTTCTTTATCATAATATGACATAAGTGTGAATTTTGTTGTCATTTTATCTGTGGAGATTATTTCATCAAATTTATCCACCATTTTTCTCTACTTCATCATTTTGACAGAGATCTATAACAATTGTGCGCTTTAAAGCAGGTTTTTTTTTCAATCAAAAACTTCTCTTTTACACTTACCACCAAAATTTGGGAAAAGGTTATGTTTTATTACTGAACTGATGAGTACTCTGTTTATTTGCAATGTGAATCCATATTTTTGCTTATTTTTAATTGAAAATCCATAGAAAATACAACAATCTGTAGAAACAACATTCCAAACTCATGCAAAATGTCCCTGTAAAGCTGAAAAAGGCAGTCTGTTTGGGCAGTTTATTAAATATTTACCCAAATGTGAACAGTAAATTGAGAAAAATTGGCAGAATCAAAGTCTTTGCTCCGATAAAATAATTTTTGAAGCATTTTCGATTTTTTAAAAATAATCATAGCATTAACATTTTATATCTTAGACATAGGATTTAAATGAGTAATGATTAATTAAAGTTACAATTTTTAAAAAATATTTTGACTTTTTTCACAGAATCAGCTCCCGTTTTTATCAGAAAATCTGCAGATTTTATCAGAAATGTGGATTAAAGTTTTTTCGACGTAAAAGTTGAATTCTACTTTACAAAAGGAACAAGTGAGAGAAAAATATCTCAAGCTCTGTTGACTTTATTTGTTTATAGCTCCTGTGAAAGTGTTACTATTTAGGGGGCTCCTATTTTCATCGATTTCATGACTGACTTAAACCACAAAACTTAAAACCCTATGACATGCCAATTTTCCCAAAACTTGCAATGAAAACTCTTCAAAAACC
>MJUU01012668.1:144643-157522 GCA_002080025.1 Modiolus philippinarum | reverse complement strand
GCACCCCCCCCCCCCCACTTCCGAACCCCACCCAGTCCGCTTGCATCCCTTCTTTAAAATAAAACATGTTAACACGAGCATAACCTGCTGCACGCACTTGTGGAATTTGGCCCATGTTTAGACCAACGTACCAAAATTTTGGAAAATTTCGTTTTCCGTTCAAGTTTTTTTTTCAGTTGCTTCAAAATGTTTTGACCAAATGCTTTCCAGTTATAAAAACGAGGTATCAAATGATTGCTTATTGCATGAGCTTTACAAAGAACTCAAGTTTTTACAATTTCTATACCTAATACGTTCTATAGCGCAATAAAACCTACCCCTACCCCAATTAAATGTTGACGAAAAAACTGATATTTTCATTGAAATTGCGTAAGTTTAATGGTCTAGAGAACCCGAAGTCATGTCAATTCCTGATTCTGAAAATTGTTTTTAGCTTTTCAGTCTATTTTCTTCAATATAAAACATGTTAAGACGATGTTTACACATTTTAAATTACCAATATTTTATTTACAAATAGACCAAAAACATGGACCTTTGAATAATTTCGTTTTTGAATATAAGTTTTGTCTTTCTTTTGCCTAATATTATTTTTAGTAAACAAACATCATTCAAAATAGGTATCAAATGAAAGCTTATAATATTTGCTTTACAACAATTACAAATAATGGCTGCTTCTAGGTAGCATAAATATCATACATCAATAAAACATACCCCTACCCCAACAAATTTACTCTAAAATTGTCAATTTTTTGTCTTTTTTTTTAGCATAAAAATAACCAAAACACGCAAAATGTGTGTTGTATATGACAATAGTGCATGAATAACATTATGATTTGGTATTTTAACAGCAATTTGTTGACTTTAACTCAATATTTTGCCCGAAATTGATGAAAAATTGGAATTTTTAACATTTTAGAATTGTCCAAAGTTCATTGTTAAATCGTTATAATTATATGCCAAATCTGGAGGATATATCTGCAGATATGCCAATTAATTGTGTAAAGCGACATATAAGTTATCTTAAAACATTGTTTAGAAAAACAATCAGTGTTTAATGTGATTCTGAATACCGAAAATCTTACCCCTACCCCAACAAATTTTCCCTAAAACTGTAAATTTTGTGTCCATGTTCGCATGAAAATAACCAGAACACGTGAAATGTGTGTTGTATATGACACAGTTGCATGAAGTACATCATGATTTGGTATTTTAACAGCCATTGGTCGCCAAAAACTCAATATTTCTCCAAAAATTGATGAATAATGGGAATGTTCAACCTTTCAGATTTGTCCATAGTTCACTTTTAAATCGCAATATATGTCAAATCTATAGAATATATCTGCAGATATGCCTATTAATTGTTCTAAGCGATACACTTGTTGTCTGAAAACATTGTTTAGGAAAACAAAGAGTGTTTAATGTGACTCTAAATACCAAAAATCTTACCCCTACCCCAACAAATTTTCCACAAAATTGTCCATTTTTTGTCTATGGTGGGATAAAAATAACCACCACACGCTAAATCTGCTTTGCAAATCGCAAAGTTACATAGATTCTATCATAATTTGGTATTTTGAACCCCATTTGTCACCTTAATCTCAATATTTTGTTCAAAACTGACGAAAAATAGGATTTTTTTAACATTTCAGATTTGTCCAAAATTCACTTTTAAATCGTTATGTGTGGCAAATCTTGAGGATTTATCTGCAATATGCCAATTTATTGTTTGAACCGATTCATAAGTTATCTTAAAACACTGCTTAGAAAAACAAGGAGTGTTTAATATGACTCTAAATACCGAAAATCGTACCCCTACTTCAACAAAATTAAACTTAAAAGTCCCAAAAATATGTCTGTCTTTACATAGCATACAAATGTTTCACTTTCTTTGCAAACGAAGCATTTGATATATCGTAATATGCAATTTTAAAACCAAAATATGGGTAAAATTGAATATTTTTGGCGATTTTCGTGAAAAATGGGAATTTCCAGCATTTCAGAATTTAACGAAATCCAATTTTAATTGTTGAATTACTGCCCAATTACCACGCGCATGATATTATTTGTGATATATGTCAGTCTCTGTGTTATTAGGTGTTTGAAAATGATATGCCATTGGACCTTTACACAATGTTTAGGGTTTTCAAGCTGAATAAAATGAAATAAATTGTGTTTAATATGTGTGGTAAGGGATAATATATTTGTAATTATGAGACTGTTAGTCTAAAATGTTTAAAAGCATACTTTGTAATTGCTTAGATATAATGAAACGATATTTAATCAACATTTTCAAGTTACATAGCCTTTTCATGAAGTATTTGCATCTCAAAGTCAAAACAGCAGAAATTCTGAAAACGGAAAATTCCCATATTGCATACAGTTTCGAGCAGAAGAGTCGAAAATAGACGTCTTCAAAAGTTTAAATCTACTTAATAACTAAATACCGAGGTTACTGTTAATTTAATTTCTGCATATGCGCACTTCTACAACAGATAAAATCTAAACGTTTGGAAGACCAGAAACTCAAAGATGTTTAAAAACTGATAGAGAACAAATAACCAATATGATCTAAATGTAAAGCCAAAATCAGCTAAGGACAGAGCTTTGCATGAGGGAGATACTCCTTAGTTTTAAACAAAATTTACAAAAATTTAGATATTTAAAGATTCATAAGATAATCGGATTTCGGGTCAGCATCGAAGTACTGACTACTGGGCTGGTGAATACCCTCGGGGACTAACAGTCCACCAGCAGTGGCATCGACCCAGTGGTAACAAATAACTAAATACCGAAGTTACTGTGAATTTAATTTCTGCATATGCGCATTTCGACAACTTATGTCTCTTCAGTGAAGATAAAATCTTAACGTTTGGAAGACCAGAAACTCAAAGATGTTAAAAACTGATAGAGAACAAATAACCAATATGATCTAAATGTAAAGCCAAAATCAGCTAAGGACAGAGCTTTGCATGAGGGAGATACTCCTTAGTTTTAAACAAAATTTACAAAAATTTAGATATTTAAAGATTCATAAGATAATCGGATTTCGGGTCAGCATCGAGGTACTGACTACTGGGCTGGTGAATACCCTCGGAGACTAACAGTCCACCAGCAGTGGCATAGACCCAGTGGTAACAAATAACTAAATACCGAAGTTACTGTGAATTTAATTTCTGCATATGCTCATTTCGACAACTTATGTCTCTTCAATGCAGATAAAATCTCTTCTGCATGTCAGCTTTAGTGAAATTAACACTAGAATTCCCATTAAACATTATCTTTTTATCATTTAGAGCCTGAATATTTCATTTTTTCCCTTAATATTTAGGGCAGGGGTGCTAATTTTGACATTTCTGAACCTACATTATGTCTGAAACTAAAATGTGTGCGCACAATTTGTTGCTAATATATCCTAAATCACTATTAAATCGGCAATTACTAAATATATATATATATAAATTTCCGATCCTAAAGTCAGAAGGTCGAAATTGTGAAAAAATTTTAAATTCCGAAAATTTCCATTTTTCAAAAATTTTATACGGAAAATCAAAATTTTATGGACTTTAATTGTTTTATTTTCCAACATTGAATCACACCTGATAAGTTAGGCATAAAAACTAGATCAAATGACGATGGTTGTTTATCTGAAGGGAATTGACCATCTAAGATCGTCATTTTCGCATTTTTTAAAATTTTTTTGCAGGGGGAGGGGTACATTTTTTGTATCCCCAGATCACAAAAAGGGCGTAAAGTGCCAAAACTTGTGTTCATTGTAAAGGATGTAAAGGTAAGTGAGAACCGAACCGTCAATCCAAAACGAACAATCCAAGGACAATGCCAACATCAGAAACAACAAGATTGCTACGCGTAGCTATGTCCCCCGCCGCGGCAGTAAAGTCGATAAAGTCCAATAACTCAAGTAAAATTATGGAATCAAAGTGACGGCAAGATATGATCAACTGCATTTGGTGGCAAACAGCTACGCAAAATTTGAGCAAAATCCCTTAATTGGATTTTGAGGAGATGTGTCGACAAAGTCTTCCTATGTTGTAATATGCATTAAGTCGATAGAGTCCCATAACTCCTGTAAAATTTGTTCAATCAAAATAGCAGCATAATATGATCNAAAAAAGAGAAAAAAACAGAGACACAACATGGGTACGGCACAGAAAAGAAAAACGAAGACACACACACATAAATATGAACTACAAAGAAGTATGGCCATTTACCCGTGGATTTATTTCATTCGGCATACTAATTTTACGAATGCATTAAGTCTTCTCGAAAACTGCTTCAAGAAATCATCTGTTATATACACTATCAGAACAAAGTCAATTCAAAAGCATTTTCGTACATTTAGATTAAAGATGCAGTCAATGAATTTGCCATTTGTATGCAATTTTGAAAGATTTTGACAATTTTGTAGGTTTTTGTTAAAATTCTTTGTAAAGGACCTCCAGAACCAAAATAATTTAATTGCCATTTGGAAGAGCAAATGTTTATACGTTCGCAGCAAAAAAATGGTTTTGGTTCTCTGTGTACTTTGAGTAGTACTATCTTCATAGCTAAAATTGACAAAGGTTTGGGTACCCATAAACCGGTTAAACCCTACCACTGGCTTTTGCTAGTGCCGGTACCAAGTCCGGCTATCCAGAGTTCCTATCGTTATTTATGTTTGTCTCTTGTTTTCATTTTTGTTTTTCTGGTGAAGTTTGCGTGTAAATTGTGGCATGTGATTGTAGTTCTGGGCCATTGTAGGTGTTTGCTGTTTTCCTGTTTTTGTAATAAAAGGCTATTTACTGTCATTTTCGACTGCTAATAAGTCAGGAAACATTTAAGTGTGGCATATATTAATTTTATTTCTAACAAGTACACACACCACACACCACCTTAAACGATTTTCAACAAATTTGAGCATTTCTTGAAAATGACCAAACCTAGGAAAAAAATTCACGCTTTAATGACCATACTTCTTTCAGTATATATTACTTATCGTTAAAAAAATATAGACCTTAAAAGATGAAACTAGGTTAAAACGAAAATACAAGAATTTTTCATGGTGTACTATAAAAGTGGCCTTATACTGTCTATGCGTGCAGGTTATGTTCATGTTAACATGTTTTATTTTGAAGATGGGATATAGAAGGACTGAAAAAAAAAATCGTTCTGGTTCGGAAAGGGGGATGGGGGGTGGGGGTGCACGGAAAATGTTTCCAGCCCACGGACTAATACACTGTAATAGATGTTGCTCGAAATCCTACTTTCACTTCCCAGTGATGAAAAAGCGACCACAGGTTCTTTTTACATGCACAATTTTGCCAATTCTAAACCTACACTGTTTTCATTATGCGTCTCTGCATGTGTTGATGATAACCATAGTCCTGACTATGTTCCAATTTCAAAAGAGCCAGTGTATCAGGAAAACAGACGAGGTTAAATCAAGTAACAATCGGCCAGAGTCGAGGCGCGTACAAGTAATGACTCCAAATAGTGAATGATGAAAAATAGATACAGCTCATATACTGCTTTAAGACTACCAAGTCGTTTTGAATAAAAGAAGTGGTATAAAAGCAGACCTTAATGGCAGATATCTATTTTACAGGTCCTCCTTATTGGCAGATTTCTTCTTCATATATCCACCTTATTGGCAGATTTCTTCTTCATATATCCACCTTATTGGCAGATTTCTTCTTAATAAGCTCGTTAATGAATAAAAAGGTATAATACAATGTATTTCGGGTACAAATATGTAAAAAAAGATCTACATACTTTGAAGAAAATCTAAATGCCTCTGTAGTAGTTATTTACTGTTTTTCTACAATTTTTTCCCAATGCCATATCGTTTATGGGTTATTTCCCTATAAATTATGTTTTCAAATCTTATCTTTTGTTAACTTTTCTGTTTTAAGCTTCCTAGAAATTCCATGCTATAACTTAATTAAAAGCAGTTATTTCTTCCATAATCAAGAGCAAAAAGGAGTTTTTGTACAAATTTTTACATTTTTGCAAACATACTTTGATTTCATAATCTTCACTTATTTCACATCACAATAATTTTCGTATGTAAATGTATTATTGTGTCCGTCGTGTTGCTGATTGCTTCTTGCCAATATCTCTCCTAATGTATAGATTAAAAAGTAGCTTCTTTGGTTAATAACCTAAATGTACATAGACTTTGTAGTTCACCTGGCTATGCCAGGTTGGCTTTTGTCATCGATCAATGTCATGGTCCGTTAGTCGTAAACTTTTCATTCAAACATCTTCCTCTCTTCAACAGCTGGGCAAATTGAAACCAAACTTGGTCACAATAGTCCTTGCCTTGTCCCCTTTAAAAATGTGTCCTGCGAGTCCTCACGCCATCCAAGCTGGCCTCCAGTGGGATCTTTGTCGAATATGGACCCTATATTCAAAGATCTTCTCCTCTGAAACTACCGGGCCAATTGGAACCAAACTTGCTCACAGTGGTACTTCGGTGGTCGCTTAAAAAATTCTGGTAAGTCCGTATCATATCAAAGATGACCACCAGCGGGGAACGCGGTTTTAACATTGGACCCTACGGGAAAGCATTCAAAGATCTTCTTCTCTGAAACCACTGCGCCAGTTGGAACCAGACTTGATCACAATAGTCCTTAGGTGGTCCCCTTAAAAATGTTGTCCGGCACGTCCACCCGTCATCCAAGATGACCACCAATGGGGAACTTTGTCGAAAATTGGACAATATTTCAAAACTATTATCCTCTAAAAAAAACAATTCGAACCAAACTTTGTCATAATGGTCCTTAGGTGGCTCTATTAAAAATGTGTTCGGCAAGTCCACATCATATTCAAGATGGTCGCAAGCGGGGATGTGGTTTAAACATTTTACCTTATATGGAAACTTATTCAAAGATCTCCTCTGAAAGTAAATGGTTAATTAGAGTCATACTAGGTCACAATGGTCTTATTTGGCCTTTGGCCCCTTCATAAAAATGTGTCCGGCATGTCCGCATAGCATCCATGATTGCAGTCGGTGGGAAACAAAGTTTAACATTGGACTCTATAGGAAAATATATTTAAAGATCTTCTCCTCTTAAACTACATGGCCAATTGGAACGAAACTTTGTCACAAAAGTCCTAACTTGGCCCCCTTTCAATAAAGTGTCCGGCAAGTTGGCATCACATCTAAGATGGCCGCCAGCGGTTAACATCCTTTAACATTCGACCTTATGGGCAAATGTTTTTGGAGATTTTCTCCTCTGAAACGACTTGGCCAAACGGAACCAAACTTTGTCATAATAGTCCTTAGTTGGTCTCTTTCAAAAAATTGTTTGACAAGTCAGCATCACATTAAAAAAAAGCTGCAAGAGGGGAAATTAGTTTTACATTTGACCCCATGGGAAACAATTCAAAGGTTACAATAGCTCATAGGAGATGGCTGAAAGCTATACTGGACGCTAAGGGAAAACATATTCAAAGACTTTCTCCTCTTAAAGTGTGTAGCAAATTTTTACTTGGTCACAATGGTCCTTAGTTGGTCCCCTTTGTTAAATGTGTCCAGCATGTCTGCATTACATCAAAGTTGGCCTAACAGAGAACATTGTTTAACCTTGGACCCCATGGGAAATCATTCAAAGATCTCTGAAAATACTGGACTAATTGGAACCAAAGTGAGGCACAATGATCCTTAGATGATCTTCTTCAAGAAAGGTGACAGTCGGTCTACGCCAGATCAAAAATGGCTGCCGATTGGGAAAAAAAATTAATTTTGGATCATATAACATCAAAGTATATCAACAAACTTGAAAATGAGACCCTTAAACCGTCAATAAACAAACTTGAAATGAGACACTTAAACGTCGGGATTATTTTGACTTATTGTGTCAGCCATGGCCCAGTTAGCAATATACCCTCTTGAGAGTGTTGGAAAATATTTTATATTCTATTTATTTTATTTAACTATTTTATTATATTTTCTTTATAGGCCCCCCTTATTGTATACGCTAGCCTTATTAGTCGATATCTTATTAATCGACCCGCCTTATTGGTAATATCAAACGGTATAAGCTAGCCTTATTGGAAGATATCTTCTTAATAAGCTCGTTAATGAATACAAAGGTATAATACAATGTATTTTGGGTAAAAATATGTAAAAAATTAAAATAAGAGGTAGTCTTTTAAATATTTAGTTTGTTAAAATGAAATGACTTCTGCGTTCAGATATGCAGTTCATAAAAATTATTTATTATTAGTATACAATAGCTTATTGAAAATGTTACATGGTGGAAATATCATATGTATATATAATGCCATTTTGTATGATATGCTTACATTTTATAACACGGAAGAATCAGATTTAAAACAAAACACCCACACCACTCAATCAGTTTTAAAGTATTATTAGTTTTGTTACATCACAGAGAGCAATAAAATCTCAGTTATCTAATTTCCCACAGAACAAATATGACCTTTGATTTCGATAATTTTACATAACTGTAGAAATTTGAAGTTTTGTCTGCCTACTTCATAACCAGTTTCGTTATCAATGAATAGGCTTGGAGTCACAAAACATCAGCATCTGCAACCGAACATCTCTAACTCCGTTACACCCTAAACCGAGTAAATGTAAACTATCAATAAGGAGTAAAAAAATCAAATGAACGAATGTCGAGTAAATGTATCAATATCAATCTTATTAACATCATAGTTCAATAATATTACTCATGCACTTCACATTTTCTATCATTTATTTGTCAATCTAATTACTTTTTTTCCGTTCTTTACGTTTTATCTATAATTTATTTACATTTTTGAAATCTTTGCATTTGTTAGTATACCAATATCTTATCAATGTTAGTAGTAGATGTTTATGGAGTTTATTACAATTAAAATTTTGAAAATTCAGTCTTAAATTGTACTAATAGTATTTAAACTGTAAAGGGTGCAGAGAATGGATGTGTTAATTAAATAACTATATTTAAGAACAATTTCAATCAAAACATGAATGTAAAAACCAGAATGAGACGCCAAATACGTTAAATTCACAGGAAATCTCAATCACCAGCAGAGAGAAAGAAACGTTAGTAATGTTCTTTTAGAATGTGAAATGTAAGTATAAAAATATATGTTGTGCAATGGCCACAAATGAATGTAAATAAACAAAGTAAAATGATAAGGGAAAACACAATTAAAAGGTAAAATTAAACAAAATATACAACTAAAAAACAGCTAAAATAACCAAAACGGGTTAAAAGGAAAGTGTGCCCAACGTTTCGGCCAGTATGGCCTTCTTCTAGGGACAACCGTGACATAAAAATGGAAAAAGGTGTAGAGGATACAAGAGAAGACTACTGACTAATGTGTAACGAAAATCACCTGTAAAAATCATGCTCAATCTTGAACTTAATCCAAAAAGAAAACAAAACATTTGTATACTGTTCTGTGCAATCGTGTAATTTCAAATAAAGTGAAATCATAAAATGGACTGTTTTTTAACATTCATGCCAAAGGGTCGAACAGTCCCCAGAAAATGGATAATTTTTTGTTCAATTTTTTTGGATTTAGTTCAAGATTAAGCATGATTTTTACAGGTTGTTCCATTGCTTTGTTTTACCACATATTCGTAGAGAATTTTTCTCATGTACATTTACCATTATCCCTTCATTGTTTATATTGGAATCCACTACACTCGGGATGTTAAATACCAACTTGATTGATACATAGCTAGGGGATTGGAAGTAATATTCAGACAACAGTCAATTTAATTTTTACACGATCCATTACATTGCTGTTAGAGACACTCATCCTTTTGCATGAAATGCGAACAATTAATATCATTTGAATGATATTTGACCTAGTAAATGCTCCGATCAACACTTTTTAACTAAAATAAAGGACCTGCCCGATTCTCCATATGCGTGAATTCGGTAAATGATGACTTTTTATTTAAACAATCGCCTATTTAGATTGATTGATTTTTCTGGTTGACAGTCAGTAGTTAGAAATTTTGAAGTCATCTTTCAAAGTCTTAACATTATCATTATTTAATATTCATAACTAATTATATGTTCATAACTAAATATTATGATATAACTAAATAATATCCTTTTGTCTTTGCAGATGTTTACCAGTGAAGATCATCGCCATGACAACAAATACCAATTTAGCTGTGAAATATGTGATAAAACATTTTCCAGAAAATACAGTCTTGAAAGACAAAAAGCGAAGCATAATGAAGAAACCTGTTTTTCTGTTCAGTTTTGCAACTTTGATATTTTTGTAATTTGAAACCATTGGACCAATGCCACTGCTGGAGGAGCAGGGGTCCCCGAGGTTATTTACCAATCCAATAGTCAGATTTGTCTGGTATGAAAATTTACCTAACGATTTATAGAAATTTACTGTTTTAACGAAATTCTAACCCCTTAAAAATACTTCGGCTTCATTCCGTGTATGGCACTCGGTGGTTGTCCTTAGTACTTGATTTGGATTCCTTTTTCGATTAATTGGTAATGAGTACTTTTTTGCTTGCAATTTTTCGATTATGGCTTCCCGTATTGCCATGCCGTTCATGAGGGTGGATCAACTAACCAGGTACTTCAATCCAACGAAGAATTCAGGTTAACCGAATAAGTTGAAATAGAAGTTACCCGTGTGGATATGCCAACCGGAAGTGGACGAAAGAAAAAAGACTACATTGATATTAAAAGATTCCGTGGAAGTAAAACTTCCATCATCAAAATTAAAAATTATGATGAACTTTGTTGTGCGCGTGCTATTGTCACAGCCGAAGCCAGAAAATTGATGGACATAATAAATGGGACATTATCAAACAGGGACGGCGTATCCAAGAAGAATTAGCCGTACAAGTACATGCTCGGGCCGGGGTACATATATGTACATCTGATGATATGTGGTATAGAAGATATTAATCATTTCCAGATAGTTCTCAAAGAGTACCAAATTTATGTTATAAGCCAGGGACAGTTCAACAGTTTAATTTATAAAGGACTCGAAGCATAGAAGAAAATCTTTCTGTATCATCATAATGAACATAACGATGTGATCACCAGCAAGCCAGTGTTTTTGTTACGCAATTATTATTGCCATACCTGTGATAAAGTATATAACACCAAAGGAGAACATATGTGTAGCAACGTATGTCAAAGTTGTCGTAAAATTCATGACCAAACCGAAGATAACTGGATACCCTGTGATAACTGCAGACGATATTTTCGAGGTTGCGTATGTTTTAAATTACATTAACAATCCACGAAATCCGAACATTCAACATGTACCAGATACTACAAATTTAAAGAGTGTAGACAAACTGTGAATAAAAAGATGGGACGTCATACATGTGAAAACACCTATTATCAGGTGTGTAAAGATTTTATCTAAAAATACATCAGTGCTTGATGCTTATTGCAACTCAACAAAAACGATCGTATAATCAAACGTACATTTTCTTTGACTTTGAATGTACACAAGAGGATCTAGTACAATGTGAACAAGACATGTACCCGATAAGACAGGTAAATATACCAACTGTAAACAAATCAAATGTGGAGTTTACGATCATCAACCCAACTTGTGTTTTGGTGCATAAAATATGTTTAAAATGTTTGAATAATACTATTAACGAAACCAGTATGTGTGAGGAATGTGGAAAAAATTAAGTCGAGTTTGCTGGAACTAAAACAACCGGTGACTTTAGTAATTGGTTCTTCTCTGGACAAAACGATGGAGCTACTGTCATCTGCCATAATTTCAAAGGATACGACAGTTATCCTATTCTGAATTACCTGATTCGCCATGGAATAGTAACGAAAGTAATCCCTAATGGAACTAAGAATATTGCAATCACCGTACCAACCTGTGCTATTCGGATGATCGATTCCACAAATTTCATACTTACATCTTTATCCAAATTACCAAAAATGATTGGAATGACAGAACTACGATATTACCGCACTTATTCAACACCAAAGAGAATCAAGCTGCCTTCCTGAATCATTTACCGGATATAAAGTTTTATCAACCGGATAAAATGAAACCCGAGAACAGAGCTGCGTTCCGGAAATGGTACAACGATAATATTGATTCCACGTTTAATTGTCAACAAGAACTGTTCAGCTATTGTCGTTCGGATGTGGATATACTGAGACAGGCTTGTCTGAGGTTCCGTGAATTATTCATTGAGATGACAATTGCGCAGAGTCAAGGAGGTATCGACGCTTTTCAAGATTGCATTACCTTGGATCTGCCTGCAACTTCGTCTTCCGTACATTGTTCTAAAACCAGATTTCATAGTTTCCTATTATCCATTTTTAGCTCACCTGGCCGAAGGCAATGTGAGCTTTTGCCATCACTCGGCGTCCGTCGTCCGACCGTCCGTCGTCCGTCCGTCCGTCCGTCCATTAACTTTAATCAAAGATCTTCTCCTCTAAAACTACTGAGCCAATACTAACCAAACTTGGTTTGCATCATAACCAGGGTATGTTCTTTCAAGTTTGTGATTTTTATGACCGGAGACCAAACAACATGGCTGCTGTTACTAAAAATAGAACATGGGGTAAATTGCCGTTTTTTGCAAATTTTTCATAAACCATTACAGATATCGAAATTCTGACAGGTAAAAATGACGAGCATGATGAGATCTACCTGCCCTGCAATTTGGAAGAATATCCGGTTAACCGTCTTGGAGTTATTGCCCCTTTTCCGTAAAAAATTTAGTTTTTCGTTACTTTTAGTCTTATATTGAAAATGATAGAAGATAGAAATAAAGTTTATATAACAAAAATGGTCAGCATAGTAAGATCTACATGTCCTGCAATTTTGAAGAAAATCTGACAACCAAGATAGGAGTTATTGCCGCTTTTTCTTTGAATTTTCACAATTTTT
>MJUU01012668.1:128682-140453 GCA_002080025.1 Modiolus philippinarum | reverse complement strand
ATGCCTAACTGTTGGCGACAAATACTTTGAGAAAGAAGAAATTCACCTAACATACGAGAAGATACAGAAAAATCCTGGATTGAGAACCTAAGCAAAACTCATGTTGGATAGTTTGTTGGGAAACTTTTGACATAGATCAAACATGCTCAAAATGGAATATTGTACCGAAATGAAAAAATATATGGATATCTTAAATAGTGATAAAATTGAACTCATGGGTATAAGTTTCTTGGGCAAGACCATGGCTAGTATTATATACCGATTCAAAGATGAATTCACCGAGGAAATTTACAAACCATTGAGGTAATTGCAGCATATACGACTGCTCATTCTCGTTTGAAATTGTACAGCTGTTTGAAGAAGTTGGACAGGCGAGCCTTCAACGCCGACCCAGATTCCATCGTGTTTTCCTACATACCCGGGGAACTCCTTGAAACACGTGTACAACATAACAAAATTTACTGTTTTAATGCAACTTGTGTATTTTTAATTTTGAAACAATTCGGCTGATGCCACTGCTGTTGGAACAGAGGTCCACGAAGGAATTCACCAGCCCAATACTAAGACTTGTCTGACATGTAAATTTACCTTGCGTTTTATAAAATTATAGTTTTTATAAAATTCTAACCACTTAGAAATACTGAGGCTTCATTCCGTGTATTGCACTAGGTGGATGTCCTTGATACTCGATTTGGCCCCCTGTTTCGATATTTTTGGAAATGAGTACTTCTTTGTTTACTACTTTTGAATTATGGTTTTCCATATCATTTGATTCCAATGCTGCTGATGAGAGGTTACACCTTGAAACATGTGTACAGCATAACGGAATTTACTGTTTTCATCCTACTTAGGAATTTTTGTATTTACTAACTTATAAACAATAAAAAAAATGACTATAAAAATTTTCTACACGGGTGGAATTTGAATGACGTTTCACTGCGCCATTATTTTGCGCATGGAACATTTCGTTCAGAATTGGTAAATAGTTAACTGTTCCACCCGACGTTTGAATTTTCATCACAATAGTCAAAATAGTGCATATGAAAAAATGTTACTATAATAAAAAATCTAACCCCGTAGAAATACTTGGAACTGGATTTGGTCTCCTATTTCGATATTTTTGGTAGTGAGTATTATGATTTGATTACTTTTTGGTTATGGCTTTCCATATTTTCCAATTCTAATGCTGCTGATGAGAGGTTACTCCTTGAAACACTTGTACAGCATATCGAAATTTACTGTTCATTATGCAACTTTGGTATAGTTTTATTTTAACAGACGAATTTCTGCCTTTGATACAAAATGTCGGAAAATTTTTTTATTGTCATTGCTGTTTTTATTTTGCCAACAAATTTGGGTTTCGTCAATGTTAAGGATTTTTTTTTAAGATAGACATGAATTTGGAATATTCGAATAAGACGTTTTGATAATCTTTAAAATTTTGGAGTCTGAGTTTTCGTTGTCGTTTTAGAAGAACGGCCTCATGTCTCTCCTCTCAAACAGTTAAGACTTTTTTAGGTTCGTAGACTGTAATATGTCCAAGTAATGATTTCCATTGTACCAACTTTCTTCCTTGGACAATTTTTGTTTGAATTCAGTAAAACTTGGTAATTTTTTCAAAGGTTTTAATTCTCGGAAAAACCGTTTACCATTATTGCAAGACATGGCTATCCGGTAAGTATTGGTGAAAAATTTTCCTTAAATTCGAGTTTTAAACATTACAAGTAAACGTGGAAACTACGAAAATGGCCGCGTGTATGAGACTTACGTAGGCATCAGGTTCCGGTGGATAAATTTTTCAATATGACGGTAGTGTCATTCCTACTTTTTCCCACTATTTCTAATCGGCAAACCTCTCGGGGCTGGGAGGACCACTTAACACTGATATATCTCCCTAACAAGTGGCAACTATGGATACTGGGCTAGAAATTACAGGGACAAGGTAAAATAGTCAATCTTCATCTACATCCGCGGGAACACAACATAAGGAGTTTTACAGGTACTTTAATTTTCTGATATTTTACATGATTTGTGTGATTATGAAGATGGGTTTTCAAAAATTTATGTTAAGGGCATCTTTGTATATGGACCTCAAACACTTGGATTGGCAAGATATATTAAGGGTGGAATAAGTTAATCTCTGCCGGTTTTTTGTAGAATATCGACGCTTTTAACATTCTCGAAACGATTAAAAGTTTTCATTAAATGAACCAGCTTGTGTAATTTTGAAAAAAAATAACAACTCTGCTTTTGAATACGAAGATTTTGTTGATTCGGCTTAAGATGACCAAATTAAAACTGGGTCAAAAGAAGAAAAAAAGTGTTCCTAAGAAACCACATGTTATTAATCCTTTAACAGTAATGGAAAGGAGAGGATAATAGATGATTTACGTCATTTTAATGAACCCGTTATTCTAAACGAAATAAAAATTGAAGATTTGAAAACAGTAAAACAGAACATAACATCAGAATGCTTGGTGTTTCTTGCCGACTTAAAATCTGCATATCTTAGCCTAGACACATGTATTGTGGTTTGAAATTTAAAAAAAATGAGGTTTTGAGTTGGAACATAATTTTCATGTTTTGTACTGTTCTTCCTTTCGATTGGAGAACAAGTGACTCATATTCACTGAAGTAGTTAGAGTAAAAGTTAAAAACTTACGAAAAAAATGTATAAAGCTGATAGTTAACTTCAGTGACGGCTTTGAGACATGCACCTGATATTCTAGAATAGTAAAAGCAGATCTTATGGAGTTTGATCCGATAAAGACAAAAATAATTGGAAACCTTTTCGAGCAGAATTTATATATCTCCTTTGACTGGTAGTTGAAGACAGGATTTTTTTGTTATGTGTTGTTTTGTTTTGTTTTTTTTTTATCTGTTAATTTTATTGAAATCTGTACATTTGTTAGTTTGAAAAACATAAAATACCGGTACCATTACTGTTAGTATTAAAATAATATAAGTTTAGATTAGTATTGGTTAGTATATCTCTAACTAAGATATAAAATGCATTAACTGATTTGGAGGCTTAATGACCAAAGAACAAAAATTGTACAGAGTATACTTCTTCAATATATTTGTTTACTAATTTTGCATTGTACTAACTAAGAACCGACGTAATGGATATCTATACTATCAAAAAGGGTAGGGCAGTAATGCATTGCAAAACAGAAATGTTAATAATTAATCACAAAGGATATAGACAGAGATGGCAAAGATTGGAATAGAAAAATTATTCTATTTCATTTATGTATATATATACAGAAGTCACTTTCATTAAGTTTTTTAAAGATCACAGAAAAAATGGTATAGTCACATTCTTATAACCAAATTCAACTGCAGCGATTATAACAATTAAAGAAATATTAATTAGGATCAACACATATCCCATAGGTCAACTAGCAGAGCCTTCTATTAAGCGTGATAATTTATTTTTATTTGTATCACATTCATTACAGGAAACTGCAGGTTCTTTGATTAAATTAAGAGATTTAGCTGGAATTTGTTGCCATATAATTTCAGCTGTTGAAATGATGCACACATTATGACGGAAAATTGTTTCTCCGTTATCAACTGGGCTGAGTTTTGAGATCAGTGCTTTATAATTTTGATGGCTGAATTTAAGGATTATTTACATCAGATCTATCCAAATGAGCTTGAAATTAAAGAAACAACTGAAACACCTACTTCAGCTTCGTACCTAGATCTTTTATTGTATATTGACGAAGTTGGACGTTTGAAATCTAAGCTATAAGACAAGCGTGATGATTTTAATTTCCCCATTGTGAACTTTCCCTTTCTTAGCAGCAATATACCTACCTCTCCAGCCTATGGAGTGTACATTTCACAGTTGATTCGTTACTGTCGAGCTTGTAGTTTGTACAGTGATTTTTTTAACAGAGCAAAAACACTGTCCCAAAAGCTGCTTAGTCAGGGATTTGTTCAACCTTTGTTAATTTCATCCCTCAAGAAATTCTATGGCCGTCACCATAGCATCATTGAAAGATATGACGTGTCAGTATCCCAAATGAAAGTGGACATTTTCAGCTAGATTCACGTCTTCCCGGATTTGACTACCGACTTTGACATTTTCCCGGATTGAATCACCCACAGTGTGACGGGTGCTGTTAACAGAGCAGGACATGCTTACCCTTCCAGAGCACCTGATGTCACTCTCAGTTTCACTGGAGTTCACACTGTGAGTGCCTTTGTTCTGAATGTTGTGGTTTCTGGTTCTGTGCTTTGTGTCTGTCTGGCGTCATTGTTTTTGTGTCTAACGTCATTGTTTTCTGTGTTCTCGTTTTTGCCCTGTCTTTGGACTTCGATTTTTGTGAATTTCACCCCTTCGTTCCTTTGGTATTCTACTGCCGTTGTTTCAAAGAACTTCAGTTTGGAGTGATAATATTTGAATGTTAAAGTCGTCATATTTACTTAAAGTCTTTACAGACGTCAGTAAAATAGGTCCTGGAGGTTAGGTTTCAGGTTCAGGTTTTTCACAAAGCATGGTATGACCACAAGGTTTGAGAAATTCGGAGAGAGATTAGAGCTATACATCGTTGTTTAAAGAAGCGACCATGAACACCTGTTTTATTTATGTAAAAATATAAATATGTTGTGCGATGGCCACAAAATTAACTATGGAACAAAATAAAATGGTATAGTTGGCTACGATTAAAAATTAAAAAACACAAAATATACAAATTAAAAAACACATAAAAATGACAAAAATGGAAAAAGAGGAAGGGAAAAATGCCCAACGTTTCGGCCTATATGGCCTTCGACTTGGGGACTACCGGGCTAAATACGGAGAAGATGATGGATATGACGAGAGAAGGCAGACCTAATGGCGTGTCACGGATATTACCTGTAAAAATCGTGCCAAATCTTGAACTTAATCAAAAACGAGAAATAAAACATTAGTTATCTGTACTATGCAAATATTAAACTTCAATACATAAATAATTTTATAAAATAGACTGCTTCTTTACATTCATGCCAAATGGTCGAGCAGTATCAAGAAAAAAGGATGATTTTTTGTTCAAGGAACTGTCGTTGTTTTTCACCTGCACTAGTTTGTATAAGGACTGTTGCATGCATGTCCAGTATGCTGTGGTTAGCTCGCCGAAAATGTTCACATACTGGGCAATCCTTACCATTGGTGACGCTCTGTTAATGTTCGACAAAACGATCACCTAATCTCCGGCAAGTCTCGCCCACATAGATCATGTTACAGCGTTTACAGCCCACAGCATACACTACATTTTCAGTAGTACACGTGAAACCATTTTGTAGTTTGAAATAGTTAGCCGGCCCTACTACTTCATCGGTTTCCCAAGTAAAAGGACAAGGCAAACAGCGAGATCGCTTACATTTTCTAGTGCCCTTATATTTACAGGGAGTTTTGCAAGAACTTGTAACAAGGTGCTGTTTTAGAATCTTCCCTTTTCTGAAGGCTGCGATGGAAGGCGAATCCTGGAAAACTGCCGACATATGTTCGTCCTCGAGAACTATAGATTTGAAGTTGCGTATCAAAATGTTTTTGATAGCTTCGTTGTGAGGGTGGTATATCAGGACCAACGGAACCCGGTCGTCGGTCACTCGGGAAGCTGAATTCATAGCTCGATCCAAAACTTTGCTGGGGTAGCCTCTCTTAACAAAAAAGGATTTCATTCTGTTACATTGAGTCCTGAACTCTTGCTCGTCACTACAGATACGACGAAGTCGCAAGAATTGTGACTTTGGAATGGCATCTTTGCATGACTTTGGGTGACAGGACCCATAATTTAAATAACAGTGGGCGTCTGTCGGTTTATAAAACACTGAGGTAGAAATTGCCCATCCTTTATGGTATAATTAATGTCGAGGAAAGAGAGACTATCTTTTTTAATATTAAAAGTGTATTTGATGGCCGGATGGTAAGTGTACGAGGAAATATAGTCAATGAAAGACTTAAGTTCATCATCACTGTCAGAGGACACCCCAAAAACATCATCAATGTATCTTTTATAAAGTTCGGGGACAGGTCCTATGTATTCAGAGAACATTTTTTCCTCGAGGTAGGCAACAAATAAACAGGCAAAGCTTGGACCCATTTTGGTTCCCATCGCAACACCACCGGACTGACTATAATATTCCCCATCAAATTGAAAAGTGTTGAGGGTCAAGACAAGTTCAGCAAAAAGTTGGGCAGTTTTCCCTTGTTCTCTTTCCTTTTTTTGTCATTTTTATGTTTTTTTTAATTTGTACATTTTGTGTTTTTTAACTTTTAATCGTGGCCAACTATACCATTTTATTTTGTTCCATAGTTAATTTGTAGACATCGCACAACATATTTATATATTTATATTTTTAATAAAGAAATTAACTTTAGATTGGCAAAACCATTTTAGAACATACCATTGACGTTGTTGAAATAACACTCTGTAATTTAAACACTTTATGTAAGCCTGTCTCTTCTGCTTGAGCCAACTTTTCTGGTGACATTTTAACAACGAATTTGACTGTAGTATCAGTATGATATTCCTTGTAATCTGTAATACAAGGTGGTGTTTTGTCGTTGCCATACAACATAACCTCTAGTACTTCTTCTTTGTAATTTTGTGTCCATGTTCTAATAGGAAGTTCTGTAATCTCGACAGTCTGATCGTCTACTATTGATATTTCGCCACTACACAGATACTTTCCTTCACTGATTTCTTCTATTGTTCCTTTAAAATTCTTGAATCTTGGCAACTAAAATAAAAATTTCATTTGCAATCGTGGTTTAAATATGAATTTTAAACTTATCAAAACAAATTTATAAATAGAACTACATGTACATTATTTCATTTAAATCTGTTGAGGCCAATGGATCCAGTGATATGATTTTGAACTTGCTAAATTTAGATCTTTTATACTCTCAGGCTGAAAGGCCTTTCTGCAAAATAGTATTTTGCCTGTGATTTTGTTTGTTCACAATCAATTTAGCAATCCTGTTTAAAGCAGTTAGGGTTGTCTTGTAAGGCCAAATAAAACAAGAGAAGGGGCAGTCGGAAACGACAGCTTATCCCCTCGCCCGTTTATTGAATGTTTGTCTAGTATTATAAGCAATCAAGGAAGTTGTACCATTCAAGATCTGGCTTGTTATTTAAAGCTGAGCCAGTCATGCAAGAAATGTAGTGACCTTATTTCAATCAGGTGCCTCATACCTAAAGCATATGCATCTAGTGATGAAAGATTATTCTTTATAAAGTGTAGTATCTAAAATTCAGACTGTAACACAAACTTTAACCTAAGTCATTCATGCATGAAATGTAGGTCAAAGTGACCTAATTTTTATCTGGAGCTTCGTAACATTACAAGACGCATCTGCATACAAAATATTATTCCTCTACGAGTTGTAGTATCCCAAATTTGGACTCTTACAAAAACTTTAACCTAAGTCACTCATGCATGAAATGTAGGTCAAAGTGACCTAATTTTATCTGGAGCTTCATAATTTATAAGACACATCTACATACAAAATATTATTCCTCTACGAGTTGTAGTATCCCAGATCTGGACTCTTACAAAAACTTTAACCTAAGTCACTCATGCATGAAATGTAGGTCAAAGTGACCTAATATTTATCTGGAGCTTCGTAACTTTACAAGACGCATCTGCATACAAAATATTATTCCTCCCTCTACGAGTTGTAGTATTCCAGATCTGGACTCTTACAAAAACTTTAACCTAAGTCACTCATGCATGAAATGTAGGTCAAAGTGACCTAATTTTTATCTGGAGCTTCATAATTTTATAAGACGCATCTACATACAAAATATTATTCCTCTACAGGTTGTAGTTTCCCAGATCTGGACTCTTACAAAAACTTTAACCTGAGTCACTCATGCATGAAATGTAGGTCAAAATGACCTATTCTATATATCAACCTCAAGTACTCTTCCAGATGCATCTATGGACAAAACATTGTCCATCTACGACTTGTTATTCAAAAGATATATGGTCTTAAGTTTGAACGGACGGACCAACGGAGGAACGGACAAACGGACGAAACGCTATATCCCCACCCCAACTTTGTTGGGCGAGGGGATAAAAAGAGTTTAGCTTCTCAGGCCCTGCTGCATCCCCTGAAATGGCCCTGCATTTTTACTTTATCTCCCGAAAATTTGGATTTTTTTCATGTCCCTCCGTCATGGGTTTCCGGTTACAATAATCACCTAAGCGTTTGGCGGGAAGGTGAAAAACGTGGTTCAAGCTTTTTATTGACACTGATCAATATAAAAATGGCTACTGATGAAAACAACAGGGATTTTCCTGCAAAGTTTCTGGCTCCAGGAATGTTTTTAAGAGGTTGAACATGTGAAAAAATAAAAAGCTTCTCCCCTGCCAGGTTCCTTTTTGAAAAAAAAAGCCTGAGAATTTAATGATTATTTTTACATGACCTAACTTGCTGAGGTACATGTATGAGCCATTTACATTCTTGTTGAAGTCTAAAATATGAAGAACAAAGCACTATTCCATTGCCTTGTCTAAACATGTACTGATTGGGATTTTTTGTCTATCGCATATACATTTATTCCACATCATATTTCAAGAATAATTAGCAGTCTAAAAACAATTCAGATTGCTCAAATACTTTCAGCATACAAAATGTTAAATGTTAAACATAGCAGTTTATTTCTTATAAAGACTACTTTTAAGAATTGTACAGAGAATGATGGCCTATTGAGTTTAATTAATGTATATACTGATTTACATGTATTTGATTAAAAGTATTTATAAAATACACCATAAAATCATGCAAAATACATGTTGAATTGAAAAAAAATCAAACTAACCATAGTTATTGGATCTTCATCACACAGCATTCTTTTCAAGTTAGCTACAACCTCTCGTACATCATAATTTGGTAATTTTGTACTCCATCCCGTTCCAATACCTTCAGCTCCATTGACAAGAACCATTGGTACTATTGGGCAATACCAAACTGGTTCTATTTTTTGATTATCGTCAAAGTTATGTTCTAATAATGCATCATCATTAGCATTAAATATAAGGCGAGTCATGGTGCTGAAATATAAATTTCCTTTTCAACTTTCTAACTTCAAAATTAATGTGAAAAGAACAAAATCTAAGGGTTTGAGAAATCATGACAGGAAAGGTTACAATAATAAAGCAATAAGCAGACTTGCCTACCTGTCTTAATTAACAAGAGTTGTCAGAAAACAACATAGCTCGCCGGGGATTCCAGTAACCTCAATGCACAATAAATTCGAAAGAAAGCTTTCTTCACAAGAAAGTAACATATGAAATATAAACACCCTATCACAAAACAACTTAATTCTAGAAGCAAAATTAAAGTTTTTAAAAAATTGCCCTCAGGGCAAGGTCAAGGTCAAAATGTCTTTAAATATGGTACCATTAGAAAGCTCTCATCAAAAGAACGTCACATAACAAATATGAACACCCTACCACTAAACATCTTAATTCTAGAAGCAAAGTTAAAGTTTTTAAAAAATTGCCCTCAGGCCAAGGTCAAGATGTCTTAAAGTATGGTACTAGAAGAAAGCTGTCATCATAAGGAAGTTACATACCAAATATGAACACCCTACCACTAAACATCTTAATTCTAGAAGCAAAGTTAAAGTTTTACAAAAATTGCCCTCAGGGAAAGGTCAAGGTCAAAATGTCTACAAATAAGGTACCACTAGAAAGTTCTCATCATAAGCAAGTCATATACCAAATATGAACACCCTACCACTAAAAGCCTACTTTCTAGAGGCAAGGTTAAAGTTTTTCAAAAATTGCCCTCAGGGAAAGGTCAAGGTCAAAATGTCTACAAATATGGTACCGCTAGAAAGCTCTCATCATAAGCAAGTCACATACCAAATATGAACACCCTACCACTAAAAGCCTGCCTTCTAGAGGCAAGGTTAAAGTTTTTTATATATTGCCCTAGGGGCAAGGTCAAGGTCAAAATGTCTACAAATATGGTGCCAAAAGAAAGCTCTCATTGCAAGGAAGCTACACACTAAATATCTACATCCCAACTCTTAAGGTCTCCATTTCACAAGCAAGGTTAAAGTTTTTGCTGACGACGCCGACGGTATGACAATAGCTCTCCGGACATTCGTCCCGGCGAGCTAAAAAATAGTCAGTTACTTCATCAAACATAGGTAATCATCAATTACGAAGTTTGCCTCGTTATGCTACACTGTTTTTCCCTGTTTGCAGTCTGTGCCTTTAGCCACTAGCCCTACGCCCGAAACTAGTAAAATCAGTCTCGGGCTAGTAAAAATTTGAAGTCACTAGCCCTGTGGGCTAGTTAAAATTGTACCCTTTTAACAAAGAATGTTCTATAAGGGCTAGTGAAATTGAGTTCGGGCTAGTACAACATGNCACAAGCAAGGTTAAAGTTTTTGCTGACGACGCCGACGGTATGACAATAGCTCTCCGGACATTCGTCCCGGCGAGCTAAAAAATAGTCAGTTACTTCATCAAACATAGGTAATCATCAATTACGAAGTTTGCCTCGTTATGCTACACTGTTTTTCCCTGTTTGTTGACCTACCATATGAAAAGTTACATGGTCCTACCAGGTATAATGTCCGAGATCTGAACTGGTCAATAAACTTGAATGTAAATCAATCAAGCAGAAAATATAGGTCAAAGATACCTAATTTTACCTGGATCCTGACCTACAATCAGAGATGAAAGCATTTGCAAGGCTACATGATCTTATACCATGTATAGTGACTTGAGATATGTACTGGTCTGTAAACTTAAATGTATAACTCAATCATGCAGAAAATATAGGTCGAAGTGACTTTTATTTTGCCTGGAAGTTGACCTACCACAAAAGATGCATGCACATGCATGGTTAGATGATTCTATCATGTACAGTAACTGAAATAAAAACTCCTACCTAAATTTGATTGGAGGCTGTGAGTAAGCCCAAGATGCATCTGTCTGCAAAGTTTGATGACTCTATCTTTTATAGTTACCAAGATACATACCTAAAGGAGCACAGGGATGCAGACTGGGACACCCGAGTTACTCCAACAGTCGCCTTCATAATTGAGGCGAACTAAAAAGTATAAACTTTTGACATTAGCAATAAAATCACAACTATGCAAGAAAGTGATAATCTACAGCATATTACCATAAAAGATTGCATCTTACCTAAGAGAAGTAAAAATATAACGGGGACTAGCAGCATCTTTACCACCATGTAATCTGGTACCAAACTGACCAATAGGAAGCAAGAGATTCAAATTATTGGAGCCAACAAAATTCTGTGCTAAATTTATAATGGTGGACATCAAAGATTGCTGAAAATAAATATGACATTTGATAGTATATATTATATTGAGAGAGCGTTTTGTAAATCTTGTTCAAATTTGAAATTTGCATGTTTATTTATTGCACCCGGAAGTTGCATTTTCAACAAGAATTATGACATTTGAAACAATAATTTTAAAGACATTATCTTCCAATGACATTTTTAGGCAGTAAAAATTTTGAATTGCAATATTTTGATATACATGTATTTATAGTCATCAGGTTTTTCGATAAAAATAAAATTTTTCAAGGGACTTTTGTTTTCATTATTTTCAAGGACTCGCATTCCATATCAATTTTGATATACATGTATTTATAGTCATCAGGTTTTTCGATAAAAATAATATTTTTCAAGGTACTTTTGTTTTCATTATTTTCAAGGACTCGCATTCCATATCAGTCATTCTGCCGACTGTCTGGGATATAATTGTCCTTAATACTACTGT
>MJUU01012668.1:115247-128669 GCA_002080025.1 Modiolus philippinarum | reverse complement strand
ATTTTTTTTGCAATCAAAATGTGTGTTCCGGTGTTTTTTTGTTTGTTTTGTTTTTTTAAGGAATCTAGGGAAACCATAGATTTAAAGTCTTTTTTTCCAATTTCATTTACAAGTACATGTACTTTCAAAGATTTCAAGGACCTGTTCAAACAATAATTTTTCAAGTGTTGAAAATTTTCTCTATCAATGGCATTCAATTTTTTATGTATTGTTAAGACAGGCTCTAGCTATTTAGAGAACTTACTTCACCGTGATGATATGAAGACTGTTCAGCAACTGAACCAGCCAGTTGTGCAACTTTCAGTTCTTTGACTAGATTTCTTTTAAGGCATGTGAATATCACTTTTCTCTGTCCTGGTTTCAACCCATCTACTGCTGATGGTATTGATCGTTCGTTGTCCATGTTACTGAATAAAATTAGTTCTCTGTTGATAAACTCGTTGTAGGAAATGTGCTTCGTCTCTTTACCATACAAGTAAATCTTAAAAAGTAAATTAAAAATACATGTATATATATGCATGATCATATGAGCAGCTATGTACAAGTAAAATCATTACATTTAATCTTCATTGTACCTTGGCTTACTCAGATTATAAGCATCTCCTTTGTAAATCATGTTTTGTTTTCCAAAAAACACTTTTCTCGCTGTTGGTTAAATGTACATACAACTTTTTAAATTTCAACCCACGGGCATTGATTTATCTTTTGCGAGAGATTTTCTATTTTACTCACATTTCATTGAAGAAAATTTCAGCTAGGTTGAATGATTTAAGCCCACATGTTGAAAATTGAAATTTTACTACATTGAGGGAAGAAATATTTTCAACCCACTCATACCTGAAGGAGAAACTATATTTTTTTCATTATCATTTAATTTCATTATGATGAAAAACATACCCTGACAAATACAGAAATACATGTACATGAGATGGCATATGTTGGTGCTTTTTTGTTTGTTGTTGTTGTTGTTTTTTTTTATACAGAAGACAAACATGCTTTGAATTTAAAAGAAATTCCTAAAATGGGCCAAACAATAATTTTATGTTACTGAAATAATGAGATATGGGATAGTTAGGTGAGGGGAATTAAAAAAATTCCTTTTGGGCATAGGGACTTGAGGACTAGTAAACATGCTCATAAGTTACCCTGCTGACTTCAAAAAGTTTAACAGGTCAACATGAACATGTGGACAGTTTTACATTCATGCATGTACAAAATGTACATGTACCAATGTTCAATTATACAGACTCCATTTTTATTCAATTCTTGACTTAACAAATTAATACCTCAGGTAAACCCATTTCCAATCGTCGTTTTCTTTCCTGCATCCAGTTTGTTAACCACTCCTTACGCTCCTCTATCTTTTTCTTACTGAATGCCTGTAAAGATAAATTTACAAAACATGAAACAGGTCAGATAGTTTTGTACCAAACTTGTCAAATTACTATTTTTCTTTCAAATTTTGCTATATTTAACTAGAATACTGACAAAGTCAGAAAGGGCCCCACCCCCTTGTGAGTCCCAAAAACCTGACTGCAGAATTTCATGGAAATAATATTTTCCTCAAAAACAAAAGTGAGCTTCCTTTGATCAGGACCAACCTTGAGTATATCGTATAAATACCTGATGGGAATTTTTATTTATTGTACGACGTACAGTTAATTCTCAAAATATGCACTTTTTCATACAAAAATGAGTTTTTTTCCAAAAAACCATTTTCAGATTTTTCACAAAAACGAAAGGGAGCTTCCTCTGGTAAAGTTCAACCTTGAGTATCAAAATCATTAAAATCCCTGAAGGCAATCTTGAGTTATCGTACGATATAGAGCTAATTCTCAAAATATGCACTTTTTCATAAAAATGAAGTTTTTTCCCAAAAATCATTTTCAGATTTTCTTCAAAAACGAAAGGGAGCTTCCTTCAGTCATGTGTAACTTTGAGTAAAAAAATCAGAAAAATCCGTAAAGGCATTCTTTAGTTATCGTACGACATAGGAAACGCTGACGGACGGACAGACGGACAGGCTGATTACTATAGGGCGCCGCCATTTCATGGTGGGGCCCTAATAAATTACATGTGATTCTTGAGTGAAGAATGTATCAGTCAATGTACATTTACATGTCAAATAATATCCAAACACATTGGTCATATACCTTTTTATGATCATTTTAAAGAACATATATGATAACTTTTAAAGAACATCTACAGTCAAACTTTGATGGCTCGAACACCCAAGGGACCAATGAAAACAGTCCGAGGTCGAACTATGTTAAAACTTGATAAGACAATTTTGACCTTCACTGGAAAATTAAATGACAAGAGTAAGTGGATGTAATAAGGCCCAGTGTCTATTTACCTATAGACCACTTAAAGATATTGATAGGAATCATTAAAGTTCTCGTTCTACACCATGTTTTCAGTTTGCAATACTTTATGTAGATGAGGTTGTATCCTGCATGCCAGAGATATCTACAGTATTATGCCTGATAAACGCCCCTCCACTTTTTTTGAGCAAAAATACTAACTTTAATACTTGTACATCAGAACTACTATTTATTTGTCATGATAATACAATTTATGAGAAAACATTTACTGAATAAATTCTGTGAGTAATATGGCTTTAATATCACATGTTGATTATTCTATGTTTATACCAGTTATTATGTGATTTTTAGTTCAGTTTTCCTTGTTGTAATAAATGCACCCTTTTCACAATAAACTGTCGACACAGGATTTGTCTCACCCGCCCCTTTGATCACTTAAATTTGCACATTGATCTGCTGCAGCAGCTATAAAAATAAAATATAATTCTTTAACTGTGAGTCTCCATGACACTTGTCGTTGCTCCATGCAGTTTGTCTATTAAGCCATCCTAATTTAATTCTATGTTTAACTTCAACCTAAGATCTCGGAAGCTACCAGGGCGGAAGGCAGGGTGTCAAGCCATTTTTGGTCTCAAAAATATAGGATTATAGGAATTTTTTGTTAAGTTTATAGGGCAAATATAGGGATTTTTAAGCAGATTTTTAGGAATATATAGGATTTCCATCAAAAAATTTCTTTAAAAAGTTATGGGTTCTGCATAGAATATCTAGCATTGTATTCTATTTTATTGGATAAAATTCAATATTCATTATACAACAACAAAATAAACTGTTAATACAATCATTCATAACAATCTACTTTAAGGGCTATTCCAGAAAAAATTGTATGGGGGGGGGGGGGGGGGGGGGGTCGGAAGGCACTTTAATTAAAATTTGATGGGTTATGGGGTATATTGGAGACTTGCACTGAAGACGCAATGAGACAAACAAATTAAAATCTAATGCATGG
Source organism: Modiolus philippinarum (assembly GCA_002080025.1). Taxonomy (NCBI): domain Eukaryota; kingdom Metazoa; phylum Mollusca; class Bivalvia; order Mytilida; family Modiolidae; genus Modiolus; species Modiolus philippinarum. Next base: position 125,336 of record MJUU01012668.1, on the reverse strand, counting down.
TGGGTCCTTTTAAAAAGTGCCTTCCATCCCCCATACAATTATTTTTGGAACAGTCCTAATATCAGTTTTAAGCATCATCTACTTGATTATTATTTTTTTTTCTTTCTTTTTTACTATTTTTGTTTTTGTTTGGGGGAAGGTAATTGACACACAGCAAAGTAAATTTCTATCAGGAAAACTTCATAAAGGTCAAGCCTTATTTCCATTTGTTTCTTCAGAAAAAAAGCATTGAACTTGTTATTTTTCGTAGGGTTATTGTAAATCATTAAAACAAATCAGTGAATTGATTGAAAATCTTGAGTAAAATTTCCTAATAAATTTTATCAGAGTTCATGGCTTTTGGCTTTCCTTGATAGCGATGAAAAGGTACTCTGCAAGAAACAGTGTATCTGATTTTACTGCATAATGTGAAAAGGTTTGAAATAACTCCTTTTTAAACTAGAGTTACTGTGGCCTAGTGGGCCACAGATACCCCCCACCCCTGCCTCTTCCTGCATTTTCTTTAACATATGGAAAAATAGTAATGGTGCATTACATGATACCCCCCCCACGTTTCACAAAATTTCAGTTTAAAGAGGCGTAATTCTAGATCCCTGTGTACTTCTGAACCCAAAATTATACATAGCCTGTGTTTTATAGCAAACAACTTACATACCAAATTACAGGACAGTATGTCATTTTATTCACAAGTTATCTGAGTTGGAAACCCTATAATTTGCAAAATTTCAAAGTTTCAAGGGGTATACTTCCAGAACCCCTTGGACCTCAAACCAAAAAATCGAATTTGGTCTGAGTTTTGTAGTACACAAGTTACTAACCAAGTTTGAAGGCAATATATTATTTCATTCACAAGTTATCAGTCAGAAACCCAAAAATTCGCAAAATTTCAAAGTTTCAAGGGGCATAACTCCAGAACCCCTTGGACCTCTGAACCCAAATTCGAACTTGGCCTGTGTTTTGTTATCAACAAGTTACATACCAAGTTTGAGGACAATATATTATTTCATTCACAAGTTATCAGTCGGAAACCCTAAAATTCACAAAATTTCGAAGTTTAAAGGGGCATAACTCTAGAACCCATGAAGTGGCGAGGTATTATGTGATACCCTCAGTCGTGTGTCCGTCCGTCCCCCGAAGGTTTCCGACTGATAACTTGTGAACAAAATAACATGAAGATCTTCAAACTTGGTATGTGACTTGTTTACCACAAAACTCAGGCCAAGTTCGATTTGAGGTTCAGAGGTCCAAGGGGTTCTGAAGTTATGCCCCTTATAACTTTGAAATTTTTCAAATTTTATGGTTTCTGACTGATAACTTGTGAATGAAATAATATTTTGTCTTCAAACTTGGTATGTAACTTGTTAACCACAAAACACAGGCCAAGTTCGAACTCGGGTTCTGTAAATTTCTAAGTTCAAAGGGGCATAACTCCTGGAAAAATTGCACGATGAAAAATCCCCTACAATATGCACATCTACATATGTCTTTGCTACATTCTAAGTTTCATGAAAATCTGTTGAACGGTTACAGAGAAGTTGCGCATATGGTCAAAACACCTGTATATTTCTAAGTTCAAAGGGGCATAACTCCTATAAAAAATCCCTGACAATATGCAAATCTACATATGATGTCCTTGCTACATACTAAGTTTCATGAAATTCTGCTGAACGGTTACAGAGGAGTTGCGCTTACAAGCATATGGTCAAAACACCTGTATATTTCTAAGTTCAAAGGGGCATAACTCCTGGAAAAATTGCACAATGAAAAATCCCCGACAACATGCACATCTACATACGATGTCCTTGCTACATACTAAGTTTCATGAAATTCTGCTGAACGGTTACAGAGGAGTTGCGCTTACAAGCATATGGTCAAAACACCTGTATATATTTCTAAGTTCAAAGGGGCATAACTCCTGGAAAAATTGCAAGATGAAAAATCCCCGACAACATGCACATTTACATATGATGTCCTTGCTACATACAAAGTTTCATGAAATTCTGTTGAACGATTACAGAGGAGTTGCGCTTACAAGCATATGGTCAAAACACCTATAAATTTCAAAGGGGCATAACTCCTGGAAAAATTGCACGATGAAAAATCCCTGACAATATGCACATCTACATATGATGTCCTTGCTACATACAAAGTTTCATGAAATTCTGTTGAATGGTTACAGAGGAGTTTCGCTTACAAGATCTGGCAGCCGCCTGCCCAACCGCCGTACATCAGCATTTCAATAACCGGATTTCCCAATGGGAAAACCAGGTTAAAAAGGTATGATTTATTTTGAGGTTTATGAATAACCGTATATTTGCAATGTCAATCCGTAGTGCATATTTTTACTTGAAAATCCGTAGTGGTAAACACCTCTGCTGTACAAACTGCTTAGTGATCGTTAACGAGTGACTAAGGGGCCGTGGCCATAAACTAAGTAGGAATATGAGTTGTACCCATAATGATGCAACTACACATCAAATACTATGGACCTACAACTAACATAAGATTGTTAATACACAACAGTTTGCAATTGTTGACACCATCGCTGCCGCCGGAAACATTATCCCCAAGTCTCGCTTCCGGGACTTTTTTGTCGCGGGCAACACAAAAATGTGATGCCCCTAGGCTGTTTATTTGGCATAATATGTAAGGTGTGATTCCTCTACCATTGTTCTTTCCTAAGCCAAAATCATTCAAAAACAAGAAATTTAAGGACATAGAACATTTATAGTTTACCAGTGTTATAGAAGCATCATCTTCTGTTCCTTGATATTTGAAGGGTATCTTGTGTCTGTCCATGTCAGAGAAGTATTCTTTGGCTTCCTTTGCTGTGCTGGTTCCCAAACCTATAAGGATAAAAATAATATAATTAGAACTAGTTATCATATACTCAATACAGGTACATGTACATTAATACACACTGTAAGAGCTGTTTAAGCTCCTTGCCTCATATCAGTCTACAGGTAGTGAGTTGATTGTATTTATGAGAAATTATGTCAATATAAGTCATTAACATGATATCATTATGGCTAGTTAATCATTTTATGATTTTCTGTATCATAAGTTGAGCTTCATTTCTGGCTATTATCCCAACTCTCAAAAATTTGGTACAAAATAAGAATTGTTGACTTTTGAATCATGGTAACCACTGTACAACAACTTAAAGAGTACAGCTAAATCAAACAGACATGATAAAAAATTGTGCAGATATGTCAACTTTTTATTTCTTAAAAATATACATTATATAAAATCTTGGGAGGATTGGAGGGTTAAAAATAGGGTTGGTCGGGTAATCCTAACCAGACTGAAAATACCAAAGTTGCATAATAAACCGTAAATTTTGTTATAAAACGTTTATTTTTTTTACCTATTTTAACTCGTACTGATTCTTCCATTCTTGAGCAGATCATGCTTACCCTTCCAGCGCACCTGATGATAATTCCAGGTTTTGTTGCGGGTTGACACTGCTAGTTCTTTTATAGCTTTGTGATGTTCCTGTTCTTTTTTGTTTATTTGTTTTGTCTTTGTAATGTCTCCATTTGCATTACATTTGAATTGCTGTTATTTTTTGGAATCCCCCCTTCTATCCTTTTGCCTTGATATTTGTTAAAACTATTGAAATTCATAAAGTTAAATTAATCTTTTATAATTCAATAGTTGAAAATAGAGGTTAAATAAAAACCTTTGTAGTATTTGACTTTGTATGTGTGCCAGTTTTCTGTTTCTCTTTTCCATTCTTCAAATTCTGGTAAACTATAAAATGATCGCTCATCTTTTCCTTTAGATACCTAATAAGGGTAAACATTCCAAAAGGAAATACATGTAAATTACTGTACTTAGAAAAATGATTGCCATGTTATCAATTATCAAGTAGTTTCTAAATGCATTTAAAAAATCCACCAATTGAAATTAAATTATTTATAAAATTTGATATAAATTTATTGGCTGTTCCAGAAAAAAAGACATGGGGGCCTGTGAAGGCACTTTTTATTACCCCCACCACCCTTAGAATTCCTCCCCATATGGCACAATACAAAACTAAGACAACAACACCCAACCACAGAAATTTACATAAGTGCCTTCATAGACCCCCATGTATTTTCTTCTGAAACTGCTCTATAGAAGTTCTATTGACTTTTCAAAATTTCTTTTTACTATATTCTATTTCAAAAACCATTGATGTACATGTATTTCAACCTCTTCAATTGTAAAACAGAAATTAATTAAAATCTAATACTTTCATGTAAATTTGCAATGCCTATTCCATTCTGTTTTTTCATTTCTAATAAATAATACAACCTACTTACCTTTACAATTGGAGTAATAAATTCCTCCACAACATTATTTTTCAACAGATTTGGCCAGAAATGGTGTACAAAGTTAATTAAAAGGCCTTTTATATGGGAACCATCCTGATCTTGATCAGTCATGATCATTATCTTGCCATATCGAAGTGTCTTTAATTTTTCAGGACTTTCATATTTCTCCTTAAACTGCAGACCCATGATTTTGATTATGTTATTGATTTCTGCATTGTCCATAATCTGAAATTATAGATAAAGATTTTTTTTAATATCCATCTTTACATTTTTATCACCCAAGTTTGTGAAGTAAAAATATTTAACTGCCATTTTCTCTTTTGATGTCTGTACTGACAATTATCTCTAGTTTTTTCAACTAAGTTTGAGCAATAATAACAGTAACCACCAATTTCATTACCAAAGGTTTATAAAGTACTTACATCATTTATCTCATATTGTTCTTCAAAAATTAGTACACAAGTTAACACCCATTTGAACTGAAAACTGTATGCTAAAAATATTTTGTACATTTTATTCATTATTTTTTAAATGCTTCTATTATTCATTAAAATTAAGATAGATCTTTCAAAGATATAAAATTCAAGACACTACATGTATGTTTTGGTCATGGCAACAAATTACAAAGAAGACATTTTCTTGATTCTAAATCCTTCCATACTTCTCTATCATATCAAGATAATAAAATCTCTATACAAATTACTTAACAAATGCAAACTTGAATTTTAAACATTTTGCTGCCATATTAAAAATGTACCTTTTCCTTACCTGTTTATGTGTAGCTTCTCTCACATTGAGAAGCTTACCCCTCAGAGGGAACACACCATATTTGTCTCTACCAACAACACCAAGTCCAGCCACAGCTAACGTCTTGGCTGAATCTCCTTCTGTTAAGATCAGCGTACATTCTTTAGAGTTTTTGGTGCCGGCATCATTAGCATCGTCCAGTTTTGGGATGCCTTTTAACTTGGAGTGTTTTGAACTGTGACATTTCTTGTTAAGCTGTGCTTGTGCTTTAAATTTCATCCAGCTCAGGATACTTTCTACTATACCACACTTGCTAACCTACAAAAAAAAAATAATCTGGTAAGTTAAATACATATGTATCTGTTCTAAAGAGAAAGACTAAATCATTTAAATGCTGATACATGATTGCAGCCCCTTCAACATATTCCAGTGAGGGCTGTTCCAGCAAAACATACTTGGGACGGGGGGAAGGCACATCATAGTTGCCATGACTACCATAGATGCAAAATAGGATTTTTTTTTTATTTACTTGTGAATTCTGACTTAAATTTGTAACGACCACCCATAGCAGCAATTTTCAAGTGCCCCCCGTCACATATATGATTTTTCTGGAACAGCCCTGAAATGAAATATGTCTTTCTGATTAATTCCAATTAATTCTGCACATAAATAATAATCTTCACAACTATCATTTTTGTTGGACATTTTTTACAGCCCAAACAGATAAACCTACACTTATAATGAACCCCAGATAATAGTCTTATTGTTTGTTCTTATGCTAAAGGCCAGAGCATTTCAATAGTTAGATGGCAGTAACCTCCATTATATATGTATTTCAACATCAAAATCCCTTGTATCCTTCTTAAAGAAAAATGTATGTGTCAACTTCATATCCATCAGAAAACAACAGTTCTACAATTCTTAGCAAAGTGTGTAATGGCATGTCTCACTTCATTTCTACATAAAGCATAACTTATGAACACCATCAATACTTGCATACATGTATAAAACATATTCTTGACAATACCTTGTACAGATCAGAAATGGTTTTTTAACTTGTGTTGATGCATCTAAAATATCTTTCATAATGCAATGTACATGTATCAACAGGCTAAAAGTCAGGCATTATGGGATCTTTTCATCACCAACATATTTTTTGCAGGAAGTTGAGATGTCTGACAGACAACATCTGTGGTACCCAGTTCTTAACTTTATAGGGTTATATATTCTGGTATATCCATACCTGTGTGATAAATTTCTCATTGAAGGTACACTTGGAACCAAAGCTTTTGGCTTGTAACGTCATGTTTTCTTTTGTCTGTGAATCAAATGTTGGGTTTTCAATCAAACAATTAATGAACACCCACAAATGATTTTTCACCTGAAAAAATAATAAGGTACTGGTACAACATTAGCTTTATAACATTAGATATATAAACAAGAAATACATAAATAGTTAAGCATTTTATTATTATTCTGACGAACTGTTTAGTGACCACATCTCATGATTTTATAAGGCAAAGTTTTCTGAATTTTCTTACAATTGACTTGATGAGTACCCAATGGTTGTTTATATATTGTGATTGTCCTCTATTAAGTCTTTTTGTTGCCAATAGATGACACCCATTGTAAGAATAATTTGCCAGGTGACACAATAAAGACACGGATGTAGTGTTGCTATATATTTAACAATGAATTCATCTAAATCCATGTTAGGAATCATCTTGAACTTACTGTGAGGTTTTAGAAATCTTATTGTTAAAGGCTATATGATGACTTCAAGATGAAAAAGAACAAAAAAAAACATTTTTCCTTGCTCTGGTTTACTATGTTTATGTAGAACTTTGTTTCATGTGCATTTACTCCATTTAATTTCATTATTTTATAGTAATTTTTCTAGAAATCATATCTACATATTTTCAATCAATGGTAAACACTTTTGAAATTGTCAAAGCCATACAAGATGTATGTTCTATCAAAACATCGATTTAAGTATAATAAATTATATTCCCTTGTACCAATATTTTGAACTCTAATATATAACATACATTCATACCTGAAAAGGTTTTATGTTGATACCTCCTTTGTTTTTCTTCTTAACAATGTCAATCAGTTTAGTGACAACATGATCTGCAACATAGTCCACATGTCTGCCTCCCTATAATATAGTAAATAGTGAATTTACAGTGAAACCTTACAAAGAAAACAAATACACAATTTTTATTGCAAAAGAGAATTTTTTATGCTTTAAACCCTTGTTCCCTAGTTTTAGGACATTCTGCATAATTAAACATATTTGTAGTCCACAGTCTCAGTTTAGATAGTTTCAAATGTACCGTATAATGTTCAATATCCTAAAGATCTTCGAACACATAGCATCTGTAATTTCTAGTCTACAATTGTGCATTAAATGAAACAGTTATCAAGAAATGGATGTCGATACGACATCAAACCAGGTTTCCCTTCACTATTTGAATGCAAAAATAGGTACTTGTGTAAAAAGCTGTTTAACTTATACCTCCACTAATTATGTGCAGTGTATGCTGTCACTCTTAAAAATCACTGAAAAGGTATACTTTACTTAAAAGTCAAATAAAAGGCATATGGTCAAAACACCTATAAATTTTTAAGTTCAAAGAGGCATAACTCGTGGAAAAATTGCATGATGAAAAATCACATTTACATATGATGTCCTTGCTACATATAAAATTTCCTAAAATTCGGTTACAGAGGAGTTGTGCTTACAAGCATATGGTCAAAACACCTATAAATTTCTAAGTTCAAAGGGTCATAACTCCTGGAAAAATTTTACGATGAAAAATCCTCGACAATGTGCACATCTATATATGATGTCCTTGCTACATACAAAATTTCATGACATTCTGTTGAACGGTTACAGAGGAGTTGCGCTTACAAGCATATGGTCAAAACACCTATAAATTTCTAAGTTCAAAGGGGCATAACTCCTGGAAAAATTGTACAATGAAAAATCCCGGACAATATGCACATCAACATATGATGTCCTTGCTACATACAAAATTTCATGATATTCTGTTGAACGGTTACAGGAGTTGCGCTTACAAGCATATGGTCAAAACACCTATAAATTTCTAAGTTCAAAGGGTCATAACTCTTGGAAAATTTGTACGATGAAAAATCCCTGACAATATGCACATCTTAATATGATGTCCTTGTTACATACGAAGTTTCATGAAATTCTGTTGAATGGTTACAGAGGGGTTGCACTTACAAGACCTGGCAGCCGACCGCCCACCCAAACGCTGTACATTACCATTTCAATAACTGGATTTCCCAATGGAAATACCTGGTTAAAAATTTTCATGTTATTTAGAAAACATGCAAGTTTGTCAGAAGTCAACAAAATTTTCATGAATATGAAAGATTTTGACCCTCATTGGAAAATTATCAGAAAGATAATCAAGAGGAAACAAAGTTAAAAACCATGTATACCTTTGTTGTAGCAATACTATTAACAAAGCTGACTTGTTGAAATCCCTTTTCACTCAGGGTTACTGCAATCTCCCATCTTTCATGGGGTTGCTCGTAGCAGATTTTCAAAGGCATATTGTTGTCATCAGTTTTGTCTTTTGTGTATAGGTCAACATAATCCTTGAAGTTTTTTATCTGTAAACATAAATAATATAACACATACAAAAAAATTTTAAGTTGAAAATTTTCAACCATGTGATCAGTGTCTTGTTCTATTATTAGTTTCCATGATAAATACAAACATACAAAATTAACTCTTCATGGCATGACCCAATCAATGCTTAAAAAAATTCTAAATAAAGGATTTTGATTGTTGCTTTGTAATAAACACAATCTCAGATTCAATCTTTTTCCCTAAAGAAATACACTTGGATATTTTCCCCTTTAAATCATTAAAATTCATCATTTTTAAATTGTTTGATTACTTCTGCCTTGTAATGAAAACTACAAAACTTACATTTAGTTTTTTGCCATTTAGAAACACTTTTACACCTTTTGATGTGGCAGCAATATCATATGCTCTCCTTGTGAACAAATCTACCGTGTCTTTGTCTAATATTGTCATTTTAAACTTTGGCAGATCAGGATAAAATGTCACACAAGTAAAATCTTCATTCTTTGAGTCTGTTATTGTAGGTTCTTTGGTCTTGCCCATGTTATCAATCCAGGTCTGAAAATCAATTTAAGAATAAAATAAGAATACTACTAATTATTTTTCTAATTTTAGGGCCCATTAGGGCATGCAAATTAACATTGAACATGTGCATGTTGAATAATCAAGAGACAAAATGTGTTTATGATGGATAGACAATCCTATTTTTTGGATGCAAAAGTTATGAGGAAATTAAGTGCCGACTTAACTGCCCTACTTTTTTTTTCAAGAAATCTATAAGCTATAAGGATGTTCAAGTAACTGATACATTATCATTAGTGTTGTGATTCAAAAATTTACAAAAGAACTTGTCAAATAATTCTCATCCTACACTTATGTGCTCACTTGGAACTGAAAACAGAATTTTTCATTGATTGAGGAATAAAACATAGGGTCTGTAAGTCTTGTCATGTGACACCGAGAAATCGCCATAAAATTGCAATTTGAAAATGTTTCCCGCCGAAATATGACGTTGCAGGATTATGACGTCCAATTTTTCTGTTTGAAACATCATATGTTTTTGTTACAAATGCAACTTCCTGGTACAAAGTATGTGCAAATTGAACGAGACTTACAGATCCTATTATTATGTATCTGAACATTTCCTTTATATACATGAAATTTATCAAACTTGTTTTATTTTGTGACTTCCAGTAAATTAGTGTCTGTTCATATGAAGATGATGTTTTTGCAGGACTTTTAGCCCTTAAGGTTATGTTTTTCTCTTTGTTTCATCAGTGATTTTCCTCCTGTACAATAATGTCCAAATAAATGGCAAATAAGCCACAATCTACGCAGAGAAATTCCCAATTGCAAATTCAAGGTAAAAACACTTCCTAGAATGATCAATTTTTCAGTGCT
>MJUU01012668.1:85320-100567 GCA_002080025.1 Modiolus philippinarum | reverse complement strand
AAAAAAAAGAGCTGAAAACTCGGATCGTGAAGTTGATTCATTGGATTTTATAGATAAATCGCCAATTGAAAAATTACATCTGCAATTTTGCAAATATATATTAGGTATTAATAAAAAAGCATCCAATTTAGCTTGTAGAACTGAACTAGGAAGACTTCCAATAGAGGCTGATATAAAATCTCACTCTTTATTGTATTTAAAAAGACTTTTTTCTAATAATATAAATCCTATTTTAAAAGAATCTTTTGAATTATCTCAAAATTTAGACAGTTCTGGAATATATACATGGTATTCGTATGTTAAAGATATAATGACAGAAACAGATTTAGTTGTTGAAAATTCAAGTGAAAAAAATATTAGTAAAAAATACACAAATAAAAATGAAAAAACAAAGATTAAAAATAAATTAAAATCTTATTATGAAAATTCTTATTTAAACAAAATTCATAAACTTGAAGATAAAAATAAACTAAAATTATATAAATATATAAAACAGTCCATAGCCAAAGATTACTACTTGTCCTGTGCAAGATTTGAATATCGAAAAATTATTACAAAATTTAGAGTAAGTGATCACAATCTTTTAATTGAAAAAGGCAGATATTTAAAGATTCCTAGAGAAGAAAGATTATGTAAAAATTGTAACGTAATAGATGATGAAACACATTTTATATTAAATTGTTCCATTAATAGAACTCTAAGAATAGATTTTATCAGCTTCTTAAATAATGATATCAATTTTTGTGAATTAAATGAAAATGAAAAATTAGTTTATATCCACAACCCATCCACCATAGAGCTTGTGAATAATTTAGGTTCCTTTCTGAAAAAGTCATTAGAACTGAGGGCAGGGGAATCATAATATCATTTGCTCATTGTTTATTATTTTATTGTTTTATATTGTCACATACATGACTTTGTATATATGACAAATAAAGTTCTTCTTGTATTTAATAAATCATGAAATTTGACAGAGTTGGGATGCACTATAAATTGTCTAGGTAAAAAATGTTTTCTTTCGTTTTTGAAAAACTCACATTCAAGAAGGTAATGAAATTCGTCCCCCAATGCATTTGCATTACACAGATCACATAACCTATCATCTCTGTCCACCCCCCAAAATCTACCCTTTTCTATGGGAAATTTATGATTCATACACCTAAAATGACAAAGAGCATTCCTTAGATCAGCTGGCAAATTTATTAAATAATTCTCAAAACCGTGTTCAACTTTAAAAATTCTATAATTCAGGGTTTTAGACATATCAAAAATGGAACTGTACCAATTTTGTTTAAATTGGTCCATTAACCTAATTTTAACCATTTTTGATACACAAGTTTGCTTTGGTACATACTGAGCCAACCAATATTGAGATAAACCACAATCATTGAGAGTATTTTCAATAACATTAAGCCATTTTGACTGAAATATGTTGTGCTCCTTCAGTTTGAAAAGAAGTCTATATAATAATGAACAATTTTATCCTGTTTACCACTGACAATTCTATGCCAAAAACCTATCATTCTAGATTTAATAAAGATTTCAACTGGATATCGTCCCAGTTCACCAAGTATAACATTATTTGGGGTGGACTTTTTTAAGTTCAATATGATCTTATAAAATTGAAAAAACAATGATTCTATAGCTTGATTGTTATAGGATCCCCACACTTCACAACCATAAATAAAATTGGAGCAACCATACTATCAAACAATTTCAACTGAAGATCAACAGGTAAATAGAGTCGACGTATTTTATTTAACAAACTAAACATGGCTTTTCTACCTTGAGCTAGCATTTTAGCTTTGTGACTAGAAAAAGACCCATTACTTGAAAAATTAATTCCTAAGTAAGAAAATTCATCGACCATATTTAAATTTTCACCATTATATTTAAAAATAGGTACATTATTCAGTTTTCGTTTGTTAAAAACAACAACTTTTGTTTTCATAGCATTGACTTCAAGTTTCCATGTTTTACAATATAAGAACATAGCATTAAGAGCAGCTTGTAACTGCTGTGCTGATTCAGCCAAAATAACAGTGTCATCAGCATAAAGTAATAGGTAAAGTTTTAAATATGTATCAACTTCATTATTATTAAGTAAAAAATGTATACTTTCCGTCACATTTGTAAGGCCATCATAAGCTCTTGAAATAAAATCAACAAGATCATTCAAAAATATTGAAAAAAGCACGGGTGAAAGGTTTTCGCCTTGTCGAACACCAACATTACTATGAAAATATTCTGAAAAATCAGCACCTTGGCGAATGCAAGATTTTGCATTATTGTACATATTATAGATTACTTTTAAAAATTTACCATCTATATTATGATTTAATAATTTGTGCCACAGAGCAGCTCTATTGATGGAGTCAAATGCTTTTTTGTAGTCCACAAAAACACAGAATAATGATTTACCACGTTGTAGATAGAGATCAATCAAACATTTCAAATTAAAAATATGATCAACAGTGCTGAAATTTTTCCTAAAACCTGCTTGTTCCTCGCATAAGAGATTCATACTATCAAGATAAATATTCAAACGATTGTTTAATATAGAAGTAAAAAGTTTCCCAAAACAACTTAGAATGGTTATCCCTCTATAATTATCAGGATTTTCAGGATCACCTTTATTCTTATAAATAGTACATATAATACCTTCTGACCAAGCTTTAGGAATGATACCAGTGACTGGAATATAAGGACTGGATTATTCGGGTTAACTCCCTTAATGAAAATCGTGGATTTTGAACCGTTTCTTGTTTAGATTACTCCGCCGTCTTTGTTTACTTTTATCGCTGTCAAAGAGTTACTTTACTGACTAATAAAACACAGTGACAGATATGATCGGAAGAACTCGTTACAAATCAAATACGGTGATTTCCATACGAAGCAGAACGAATTTAATTATTTTGAAAATAACATATAACATATAAATTCAGTTTTTCCAAACTTATCAGGATTTAAAATCATTTCTGTTTATACACTAATTCAAAAGTTTCAAAAGGAAAAAAAATAGAAATATAATTGAATTAATATTTGTCTGTAGAGAGGACAAAAAATGGTATTCATTTTCAATTTCGTTTTTACTTAACTTGCAGAATTCTTGCCGGGTTTGAATGATTTATAAGTTCACTGCAGTCTCGATTCCAAAAGAGTGNGACAATAATTATATTCCTTCATGCACATCTCCATATAGTGTCCTTCCTTTGTGTAAAGTTTCATCAAAATCCTTCAAGTGGTTTAAGAGGAGTTGCGCTTACGATTAGTGTGGACAGACGGATGGACAGATGGACGGACGGACAGACAGACAGACAGACAGGGTGATTCCTATATACCCCCCAAACTTTGTTTGCGGGGGGTATAATGAGCTTAGAAAAAATGGGGCGGGTGGGGATGAGAATCTTTAAATTAATTTGATGTCGCCTAACTCCTGCAAGAAAAATTATACAGTTCGTGAGGCCATCATACCCAATACCTCTACAAAGTTTGATGTAAATTGGCCAGAGGGTGTCAAGTTAGAGTGTGACATGTAACAAGAGTTGTCAGAAGACAACATAGCTCGCCGGGGATTCCAGTAACCTCATGTATATAATGCACAATAAATTCAAAAGAAAGCTTTCTTCACAAGAAAGTCACATATGAAATATAAACACCCTATCACTAAAGTTTTTAAAAAATTGCCCTCAGGGCAAGGTCAAGGTCAAAATGTCTATAAATATGGTACCATTAGAAAGCTCTCATCAAAAGAACCTCACATAACAAATATGAACACCCTACCACTAAACATCTTAATTCTAGGGCCAAAGTTAAAGTTTTAAAAAAAATTGCCCTCAGGGCAAGTTCAAGGTCAACATGTCTACAAGTATGGTACCAGAAGAAGGCTGTCATCATAAGGAAGTTGCATACCCAGACAAATCCAAAACTCCAGAGGCCTTGCAGGACATTCGGTCAGGCAAATAAGGAAAAACTGCCAGACCGAAGATAAATTTACAGGACCTACAGTTTCGTCGCATATAGGAAATCTCAAATTCATGCCTGACATTCGGTCCTGCAGGCTGATAATTTTTGCCAGACCGACTCAAGTTTTGCCTGATTTGTCCTTCGGTCAGGCAGTTTTCGATATGTCTGCATACCAAATATGAACACCCTACCACTTAAAGCCTACCTTCTAGAGGCAAGGTTAAAGTTTTCCAAAAATGGCCCCCAGGGAAAGGTCAAGGTCAAAATGTCTACAAATATGGTACCACTAGAAAGCTCTCATCATAAGCAAGTCATACACCAAATATGAACACCCTACCACTAGCTAGAGGCAAGGTTAAAGTTTTTCAAAAATTGCCCTCAGGGAAAGGTCAAGGTCAAAATGTCTACAAATATGGTACCGCTAGAAAGCTCTCATCATAAGCAAGTCACATATCAAATATGAACACCCTATCACTCAAAGCCTGCCTTCTAGAGGCAAGGTTAAAGTTTTTTATATATTGCCCTAGGGGCAAGGTCAAGGTCAAAATGTCTACAAATATGGTTCCACAAGAAAGCTCTCGTCACAAGGAAGCCACATACTAAATATCAACATCCCATCTCTTAACGTCTCCATTCCAGAAGCAAGGTTAAAGTTTTTGCTGACGACGCCGACGCCAGGGGTATGACAATAGCTCTCCGGACATTCGTCCCGGCGAGCTAAAAAATTGTCTTAAAATTGACGAATCAAGTCCCATAACTCCTGCAAGAAAAATCGAATTTGCATGAAAAAACATACAGATCTTGAGGCCAGCAAACCAAATACCTCTACACAGTTTAATGTGAATTCGCCAAAGGGTTCTTCAGTTAGAGCACGACAAGTAAAAAATTGTCTTAAAATTGACGAATAAAGTCCCATAACTCCTGCAATAAAAAAATCAAATTTTCACAAAAAAGTATACAGATCGTGAGGCCATCATACTCAATATCTCTAAAAAGTTTGGAGTGAATTGGCCAAATGGTTGACAAGTTAAAGCGCGACATATGAAATGGATGGACAGTCGATCAGACATCAGTATACCATAATATGTCCATCATTTGACGGGCATATAAAAATACAAGTTAACATAATACCAAATGTGAAAAATAGCTACAGCTGTTGAGAAGCATCAAAGTAAAACAGAGCTACAAGAACTAGAAAATGTGTCTGTAAGACACGGATGCCCTGCCAATAAATTTATCTAAAACTGAACTGTGATAAAATACAAAATTTAAACCAAGTTATTCAACCATAAAATGTAGGTCATGGACACCAAATTAATTGTGAAATAGCCAGTTCTCCTTTGAATAAATGTAAATGTAAAATATTATGATGCTACAATACAGAGTAGTTAAGAGATAGACTTAAATGCAAAACTTAACCAAAGTCACTGAAGAGTAAAATGTAGGTCAAAGCCACCAAATTGTCAATGATTAGGTAGTACTCATAAAGGCAATTAATTAGATGAAACATCATTGTCTTATAATGTGTAGTTGTTGAGAAATGGACTTTTCTATGTATCGTGTGCGTTTTTGTCACATGTACATTCACTCCATATCCTTTCATTTTTCCTATTCAACACAAAACTTAAGCAGAGTCACTCAAGACTCAAGCATGAAATGTAGGTCAAAGAGTCAAACTACCTAGTGAACTCTGTAGTACTATCAAATATCTAACTACTGGCCTAATATTATTGTTCTACCTCTTACAGTTCCCGAGAAATGTACCTTATTGCAATACTTCACCAGACGTACAGACGGATAAGGGCAACACTATATGCCCCTTACACATTCGTGGGCATGGCATAAAAATATCTATCCCTTAGAAGCATCACAGTGAAATGGAGTAACTGCAAATTATATTGTCAGGGTTGACAGTTACTGCTTATGGCCATATAATATGGGCACCCCAAATGTCCCCAATGCTAGCTGAAAGGGCCTTTGGAGAACACTGGCCTTGTTAGAGACCATGTCCTTGTTTACATAAACATTTTCTGATTTGGCCAACAATACTACAATTTTTCTCTTTGTAAAGACCCTCAACAGCAACCAGAACTGAGTCACAGTTTGTAAGTTTGTAAAATTTGTCAGCACTGACCATAGAAGTTGTGGTTCCACAGAGGGTTTTGTCTTTAACAGCTGCTTGTCATCTTGATCTGAAGATTTTTAACCAGAAACTCAATATTTACAAAAAAAAAAGTGTAGAACCATGGAACCCTCCCCCTTTTTATATGAACTTTCAGTTCCATTTATGCAAGCATCTTTTAAAGTTTTTTACAAAATGACATGCTTTTATTTATGTAATATTAAAAAATAGTGAATTACCCTCAAAGGACCGTCTTTTGATGCCATCCTTCAAGGCCTGAAAAGCCGTAAAGATGTTTTTTCGTTCTTGCCTGCCTAACTTCCACTTGTTCAGTTTAAATATAGTGCGCCCAAAGTAACCAATCAGATTTGAAAGGCCGAACATGTGACGTCTGATAGAGTTCATGACCTTAACCCGATAAACAATAATACAGCGGTTTAGCTATTGTTTCGAATCATTTGAAAAGATAATAAGAACAAGTACATTAAATATACTTACAACCCATTCAAGGCTTGCCTGTGCCATCTTTCTTTAAAGCCTCGTGACGGAATCAAATGCTTTCGATTGTAAATGACTAAATTAGCATAAAAAAATCCGCGAACACAAAAGTCTAACACTTGGCAATGATCTTACTGTATACGGGCGGTTGCAAAATCGCTTTGTTCATTTGGTACTGGTATTTTTGTAAAATATAAACTTTTACATGATCAAACTATGGCGAATTTGTAATCGAATACTGGATTACAATTTTTTCGTGAAAGCATCCATTGTAAGAGAAAAAAAATGTTACAAAAGAAATGATTGGATACTCTCAAATATTTTCACCAATGAGTGTGAATGTCACAAAATCTTATCGAAGATTCATTTTTCTACCTCCATTTCAGGAAAATTACCTATTGCATATGTGGAAACTTATCAGCTGTCAAAAAAGTACCAGTTAACGCCATAAGTTATGGCTGGGTCAGCCTTGAGACGGCTGATGGCAGAATACAAACGTGTGTATCTGAAATCATTCTCGACAACAAACAACTTGAAAGAAAACAAATGTTCATCATTCATTGTCTGACAGTGACAGTCGGGCTTTTCAAAATAGCTACCCCCCCCCCCTTTTAAAGCAGACATTGGTCAACTTCTATGGACAAAAAAACTTTCGAAAGAATAGTCTGGAATGCCACCTATTTGTGTCTTTGAAACGTAGAATAAATCTTCCAAAAAAAATCTGTAATTAGAGTCTTCCAAAATGTAGTTGAGCAAAAAAGTTCCGATCCAAAAGTTTCCACAGAATACTAGTTAAATCGGCACCTAGTGAAATCGGCACCCACTTTGGTTATTTTGGCACCTGGTAAATTCGGCAGCCAGTTTTTATTGTATTTCCCTACATTGTAAATGTGCCTTTTCTTTACAGTTGGCATATCTGGCTTGTATTTGTATTCTATTTTGTTTTTTATCAGTAGTTTTATTATACTTTTTAGTTTTTTATCTAGAGTCCAGTTTTGCAGCATGCCTTCTATGTTTGTTAGTTCATTTGTTGGTATTTCATTGACATTTTTAACAAACTGATGGTTCGAGTCCTTCTGAACTCTTTTGAGTTTTTGTCGTTTCCGTTGTACAAGAGATTTGATAAAGTGTCATTGGAAAGAAGATAAAGATAGATTGATAAATTATTGGCATATATGAAGAAGAAAACCGTTTGTGCCATTTAAAAAAATGAAAAAAAAAAAAATTTTGTGACACTAAGAGTATGGTTTCAAAGTAAATGACATCAGCTTATACCCCCCCTAAAATAATAAAAATTCTTCCTCTCATTTACTGCTGTGAAAACTTATAACTTCCACTGTTTTTGTACCACTTTACTAATACTATGACACTTTGGAAATGCTTGAATAAACATCAATAAAGATTTCCCTTAAATAGACAAACTGGCAACCATAAATGGCTTGAAATGTTAAAGTTACGAAAATGCATGGCGTCAATAAAATTAACTAACACCTAACTTCTTCAGAAACTGAAAAAATATTACTTTCTTTCCAATAAAGTCACGCAAAATAGATAAATGGTGACCTATTTTCTGAAATCACCAGCAACTATGGAAATATACATTGTGACTTTTTTCCTGTGACTTTTTTCTTGTGACTTTTTTTCCTGTGGCTTTTTATCAGTGACTTTTTTCCTTGACATTTTTTTCTGTGACTTTTTTTCCTACATTCAACAAAAGAATCCCCGAATGAGCATTGATTATTTCCTTTGAACTTATTGGTTTTGATACTCAAGAACAATAAAAGGATTGTTCACATTGTTTTATGCCTTTTTAACATGTATTGATAGAAATTTTGTCTTGTGTAATTTTATTTTCTTTAATTTGATGACTTTCAAGAAACAAGTCTTCATACGTGCACAGATTTATTTATTAATTTCAAAATGACTAGAGCAAGCCAGCTTGAAATTTTCTTAACTTCAAAGCACCTTTTATCATGTTTATGATCTTTTATAAATTGTTCAACATATGTTTGTTTTTCGCTCAGGCCAATTGATTTGCTTACATGATTATAATTGCTAACTGGCACATGTTGTTTTATACTTATTATTCTTAACAAACATTATGTTTGTTTTTCAATCAAAATCATAATTAGTAAAATTGCATTTTTAATTAGGATTAAATAATGTTAATTATTGAATTAAAAACCTGTTAAAAACATATTTTATTTCTCATACAGAACAAATTGACAGGTGCCGAAATCACCGGGTGCCAATTTTACCAGGTACCGAATTCATGATATTTGCTGGTGCCGATTTCACCAGGTGCCGATTCAACTTGATACCTTCCCACAGTATTGAGAAATTGGAAAAGGGCCAGGAATTTCCTGTCAGGTGTATCTTGATGGGAAAAGAGCTTGAAAATTAATAAAACTCAAGAAAATCTGTTAAAAATCAGTGAAAACCTGAAAAGGAGAAGTTCAAATTATAATTTGAATGTTTCCCTTTGATCTTTAAATTATTGTATTAGCGAAATGACTTACTGTGTTAAAAACTTGGGTCGAAATAAAAATAGGTGACTATAAATGTTTGTGTTTAGTCATGATGATATTGTGTAGGATGATCCGATTGTTCGTGATGATGTCACAGACTTGAAATTGGCATGCGACAAATAGTGAAAATTAATAAGGGTCATTTTCAATTCACTTGTACAAAATTGTGAATTTAGGTCTATGTATATCTGGATAATTCCTTTTTGATTAAAATTCTTGAACGTTCACTTTTGAGGCGCCTGATTGGGGGTCTCGTCACGAATCACGAAAAAATTATTCAGACTAATCATAGTTCACAGGAAATTCATTTTGTCAATCAGGGATCAAACAAAGTTCTAATAACGATTCACGACAAATTAATGAAATGGAAAACGAATCACGGGGAATTGAAATCTCCGATCATGGAGAACAAAATAAACCCATCGGCCCCTCCACTTTTATAGGGTTTAATTATTCAAATACTGTATAATGATTTATTTTCATGGGGGTAAAATTTTGTGGATTTAACCTTAAAAACTATTTCGTATGGACAAATTTTCGTGGAATTCACATAATTATTTTGAATACTATTGCTTTGCTTAGATTCGTGGGGATTTAATTTTGTTGATAACTCTTACCCATGAAATAAAAGAAATTTAATCCCCCACAAATATTTCTGCTTTTACAGTACATTTATTTTCAATATCTATATTACTAGGGTTTTGTAAAGCATACCTTTTCAAATGCCAAAAATATCTGGCCACCAAAAATTTCTAGCTGTCAACCAAAATGTCTGTAGTGGCGACCATTTTTTGTTACAATAGTGGCCAACTGGCAACCTGACATTAAAGTCTGATTTGAGGCCTGACTCATCCAAGTTAGTCAATGTGACTTAAATCTTATTGGGATATTCCTGACTCTCCAAGGCACATCTGCTATAGAAATATAATTGCTCTACCTGCTCTTTTATCTCAAGATATGGACTTTATAATGCAAACTTCAGCCTGAGTAACTCATACATGAAATATATCTCATAATCTGTATCCTTGAGACTATCCAAGGTACATCAACTTACAAATTATCATTCCTCACCTGATCTATGAATTCAAATCTGGATTTTAGCATAGATTTTAACCAGAGTCACTCATGCATTAAATATATGTCAAGATGACATAATTTTTATCGGGAACCTCATGACTATCCAAGGCCTAAAAGGACCAAATATGATTTATTTACCTGCTCTTGCATCTCAGATATTGACTTTTAACACTAACTTCAACCTGAGTCATTCAAAGGTTAAATACAAGTCAAAGTGTCTTAATTTTTATTAGGAACCTGTGACTATCCAAGGCACTTAACCAACAAAATATCTGTACCTACTCTAGCATCATATCTAAACTTGCATAAAAAAACACTTATACCTGTGTCATTCAAGCATGAAATATAGGTCAAGGTGACCTAATTTTAACAAGAACCTTGTGACTATTCAAGAGTTATCTATGGGCAAAATATCATTCTTCTACATGCTTGAGTATCTCATATCATGACTTTAACAAAAAACAGGGTTCTCCATAGCTGGTTATAGCCGGCTTCCCGACTAGCTATATTTTGAAGCTGACCACCTATCAAATTTGTCAATAGTGTGTTTAGGGACCGACCATTTAACTTGGAGGGGAGGGGTATGGTTTTTTCTGGACAGGAAAAAAAAATATTTTCTTAACTAGTATAAACAAAATATTTTTTTTAGAAAATAAGCATTATTTTTTTGGGCAGAGCAGAAAGCCCCTTCAGAAAATTATTTTCATCATTTTTGCAGCCAATATATTTTTTTTTCACATAAAATCAGCTTCAGAATATTTTTTTCGAAAAAAACCATAGCCCCCCCCCCTTCTGGTTAAATGGTCGGTCCCTTACCTATGCACATGGTCAAATTGATATGTGACATGTGCAAACCTAATTGAGGAATACAGTAGAGAACATATAATACATTTATAAGAGAGACTGCTATTTGATTTATAAATATAGCCCCTAAAATTCACAAATCAATGTTGAGAACAAGCCTAGCCTCAATGATCAAACATTCACATGGATCAATAACACAATTACAATGTTGAGCTACGTCCCCTTGTAATGTGATGAAAATATGCATATAGAACCTTTTGAATGATATTTTTAAGAAAAATTATATACAGATGCTTAAGGAATAAATAGTTTTACCACTTTTAAGACTTGGTATTGAATTTTAATGAAAACTCTGCAAATTCAAAATTTTTATTACTCCAATCTGACAAAAGTTAGAGATACTTAAAATTTAAGGAAGTGTCAATCAGTGCATTCTGTAATACATAATCTTAATATTAATCAGTAGCAAATTAAAAAAAAAAATTAAAAGAAATAAAAAATCAGTAGCAAAATAATGGAAATCTTATTGTTAGGGTGTTTGAAGTGACAACATGACACTGATATGTCTCTTCAGGGAAAATAAATCAAACACTGTACAAATAAATAAAAGGATCTAAATAAAAGGTCCACTAAGGACAAACCTTTCTGGGGTGATTGTACATTTACTTGATGTAAGTTGCTATGGAGGGAATGAGGAATATAGTGTTTCTAGAGCGAACAGCTAAAGGTCTAAAAAAGCTCAATTTTTACTTTATATAAATCTTGATATAAATAGTAAAGGCATGTCAATACTTTCCACGCCTAAACTATGCCGCGTTTTAACTTACATTGGAAAAGTCAGTGCTGTAAAACAACCAGCTGTAACTGAGCATCTACATTGTATGGAGAACCCTGAAAAAAGTTAACCTTAGTCACTCATGCATGAGATTAAGGTCAAGGTGACTTAAAGACAAATCACACTATTGTTTATGCGCATACTACAGCCGCAATCATCTATGTCGTCGTTGGTTTGTGACGTTTTTTTTGCGGGAAGTTTAAGATTTACTCGCCTTTGACCAAATGGAAAACGGCGTCTTGGTTGAAAGGCCGCTTTAGGAAAAAAAATCAAAGAGCACTCATAAAAATCACAAGACAGTATTTAAGTGAATAATGGCATTAACGGTATATTTGTAAAACAGGAGAAATCACAAGACAGTATTTAAGTGAATAATGGCATTAACAGTATACTTGTAAAACAGGAGATAACTTGAAATTGAAAATAAATTCTGAATCTGTTTCCCGAACTGTCAAAATTAGACATCCCGTACATTGATAAATACTGGATTTCCCGCTACATATAATTGCTAATTCCGAAATTCTGGAAAAGATCCTACCTCCATCAGCATTAAATTATGTTTGTTACTTAATGACAAAGTATTATGGGTCACATATTTCACGGTGTATTTTACATTTTTTTTAATAAATTGAAACCTTTGTCAAACGTCTCTTCATTGATGCATTTCTTGTAGACTGCGTATATTTTTCGTTTTTGTTTCAATTCAACAATTTTACACACCTGTCCTTCGACGGGCATATTATCATTATAGTATACCGATGTCTGTAGCTTTCGCATGCCTTACCTGTCAACCTTATGGTCAGTTTACTTCAACTTGAACTGTATAGAGCTATTAGGTATGATATTCTCACAAGTTAAGGCCGTTTTCACATATTATCACCCTCTTATTTGAAACAGGACTCATTTTGAAAGCACTACAGAGTAGGTATGATGGTCTTACGATCCATTTATGTGAAATTTGGGGATTTCAGTAAAAATTTCTGCATGCTGTTCTAGCTCCAGCTTGAGGACACTTACCCTGATCACTCAAAACTTTGCAGGGTTATTGGGTGTATGATGGTGTCAGTGTCATTTTTTTAAGACAATTTTTATCATTTTGCAATTTTGTCAAAGTATCATCATGTTCACTTTCATCTTTGAAAGATGGATGATGGGTGGGTCACTTAACTCGGCACTTTTGCAAAGGTATGACATTTGCCGAGTTACATTGCATGTTGTGTTAATAATTAAATAATTCGAAGTTTCATTTGAGTGTAAAAGTAAAAAAAAATTAAAACCTTTACGACATACTCGAAGCAAGATAGTAAATTTTTTGAAAATACCTCGTCGATTTCATTGTTTTGAAAATGTATTATGACGTAACGTCATTCACTAAATGCAAATGAAAAAGATACATCCAACTATCGAAAAACAATGTCTACAGAAGGTACAAAACTAAGATTATCTTTCTTATTCATTTGGTGACCCCTACTTTTTAAAGTGTCAAAATTTAAGATAAATAAAAATCTTTGTATATGCAATTTTAAAAGAAAATTTCTGGGTCAGAAGTATTTAAAATATCCGATTTCATAACTACAAAGTTTGTTTTTATTTTGGCGGGAAGGCATTTAAGACCTTATTTCAGTTAAACTGTGATATGTA
Organism: Modiolus philippinarum; assembly: GCA_002080025.1. Lineage (NCBI taxonomy): Eukaryota > Metazoa > Mollusca > Bivalvia > Mytilida > Modiolidae > Modiolus > Modiolus philippinarum. Next base: position 87,096 of record MJUU01012668.1, on the reverse strand, counting down.
TATGGTATAGAAATACTCTGATTTTAAAGAAGAAGGAATGCGCAATCTAACGGTATACAATTTATTGAATTCGTGAAAATAATACTGAAACAGCAGCTGTCCAAAGAAACTACGGATTGCTTTAAAAAATCTCAAATTGACTTATTTTGTGACTGTTATATCTCGACTATGAGCTCGGTGACCTATATATTTTTTTAGCTTATATTCAAGCCTTCATACAGGAGAACATTTCTGCCGAGTTTGACAAAAATTCCTGTGTCAGATCTAGTTAGTGTGATTTGTCTTTAATTTTTATCTGAAACCATGTGACTATCTATGGCACACCTACAGTTAATATCATTTCTCTACCAGCCTGAGTAAGATTTAAACAAAACTTTAACCTGAGTCACTCATGCATGAAATATAGACTAAGGTGACCTAATTATGGTTAAATTATAGAAGAAAAGCACTCCGAGTAGAGGCTAGAGCTTCTGTCGATTATTATCCTGACCGGTTTCGGTCCATTCATGGACCTTCATCAGAGTACTGCAGTGTGCAGATGCAACTCCTTATATACTGTTGCTGAATCATGTGACACGCCGGCTACCTTGAGGAGTAGCCGGTAGCCGGTCACTACTGAACATTTCTTTGTTTCTGGATTCAATGTTTCGGTAAACATTTGTATATGGTACATGGAATTAGAAGCCTTGCAATTACTACTAGAAATTTTCATTCATAATGCACTGATTCTGACCATGTTACCATTGGTTACTATTGTAACTCAGCTCAACAATATATAAAAATTGACATTTTCAGGCTGAAGCCATGGCAGTAGCAGCTTAATGTTAAAGCTTGCCTCTAGTTTTGAAACGGAAAAAAAATTTAAAGTATAGAAGAAAAGCACTCTGAGTAGAGGCTAGAGCTTCTGTCGATTATTATCCTGATCGGTTTCAGTCCATTCATGGACCTTCATCAGAGTACTGCAGTGTGCAGATGCAACTCCTTATATACTGTTGCTGAATCATGTAACACGCCGGCTACCTTGAGGAGTACCTGGTAGCCGGTAGCCGGTCACTACTGAACATTTCTTTGTTACTGGATTCAATGTTACGGTAAACATTTGTATATGGTACATGGAATTAGAAGCCTTGCAATTACTACTAGAAGTTTTCGTTTATAATGCACTGATTCTGACCATGTTACCATTGGTTACTATTGTAACTCAGCTCAACAATATCTAAAAATCGACATTTTCAGGCTGAAGCCATGGCAGTAGCAGCTTAATGTTAAAAGCTTGCCTCTAGTCTTTAAACAGAAAAAAATTTAGTTTAAAGTATAGGAGAAAAGCACCTCGGAGTAGAGGCTAGAGCTTCTGTCGATTATTATCCTGACCGGTTTCGGTCCATTCATGGACCTTCATCAGAGGAATACTGCAGTGTGCAGATGCAACTCCTTATATACTGTTGCTGAATCATGTGACACGCTGGCTACCTTGAGGAGTAGCCGGTAGCCGGTCACTACTGAACGTAAATAGTATGGTACATGTATCATGCACACACATGAAATTTTAATCATCAAGAGAGAATGATGGTTTTTTCCTGCCGTGCTTGTAACAGACTCGGTAGAATTATATATATCTCTCATAAATTGTACTAATATTGCTCATGGCCATGAATTATGTTGATGGACTTGCATGTTCATTTTTTACTTGGCTTGTGATCCAAATTTGTGCCCGGCTTATCATTCACATTTTGCCTGCATTGTGATTCAAATTTCACCTGGATAGGNACCAAATAA
>MJUU01012668.1:37776-85295 GCA_002080025.1 Modiolus philippinarum | reverse complement strand
TTACTGCATCCAACGGAGTGTTGTTGTCACTTTAGTATCAGTTTAACTTTGAATACGACAACCCTGCATACCTGTAGGTATCCACTCCCTAGGATCATCACCTACATTTTAGCTTAACAGTGTTGGTTCACCTACTCACCTACTAGAAAAAAAATTAGTTTAAAGTACAGGAGAAAAGCACCTCCGAGTAGAGGCTAGAGCTTCTGTCGATTATTATCCTGACCGGTTTCGGTCCATTCATGGACCTTCATCAGAGGAATACTGCAGTGTGCAGATGCAACTCCTTATATACTGTTGCTGAATCATGTAACACGCTGGCTACCTTGAGGAGAAGCCGGTAGCCGGTCACTACTGAACATTTCTTTGTTTCTGGATACATGGCTTCAGCCTGAAAATGTCGATTTTTATATATTGTTGAGCTGAGTTACAATAGTAACCAATGGTAACATGGTCAGAATCAGTGCATTATGAACGAAAACTTCTGATAGTAATTGCAAGGCTTCTAATTCCATGTACCATATACAAATGTTTACCGTAACATTGAATCCAGAAACAAAGAAATGTTCAGTAGTGACCGGCTACCGGCTACCAGGTACTCCTCAAGGTAGCCAGCGTGTCACATGATTCAGCAACAGTATATAAGGAGTTGCATCTGCACACTGCAGTATTCTTCTGATGAAGGTCCATGAATGGACCGAAACCGGTCAGGATAATAATCGACAGAAGCTCTAGCCTCTACTTGGAGTGCTTTTCTTCTATACTTTAAACTAAATTTTTTTCCGTTTAAAGACTAGAAGCAAGCTTTAACGTTAAGCTGCTACTGCCATGGCTTCAGCCTGAAAATGTCGATTTTTATATATTGTTGAGCTGAGTTACAATAGTAACCAATGGTAACATGGTCAGAATCAGTGCATTATGAACGAAAACTTCTAGTAGTAATTGCAAGGCTTCTAATTCCATGTACCATATACAAATGTTTACCGTAACATTGAATCCAGAAACAAAGAAATGTTCAGTAGTGACCGGCTACCGGCTACCAGGTACTCCTCAAGGTAGCCGGCGTGTCACATGATTCAGCAACAGTATATAAGGAGTTGCATCTGCACACTGCAGTATTCCTCTGATGAAGATCCATGAATGGACCAAAACTGGTCAGGATAATAATCAACAGAAGCTCTAGCCTCTACTCGGAGTGCTTTTCTTCTATACTTTATGACCTAATTATGGTTACTTATTCCAGGCACTATCTTAAATGATTTGTGCTTCAAAAGACACAATGGATTTTAACTTTGTGAAGAAGAATGGAAAAAAACTTAGAAAAAGCTATATCCCATCCAAACTCATTTGGGATTGTTGATAAAAAAAAAAATTTGAAAAAAGATATAAGCAATTATTATAAAACTGTTTGGAGATTAGGAATAAAACAATGACCAAAGTCATATTGGATCCACCCGTAAAGAAAATAAGGACCTACACATGTAGCTACTAATAGATTTATCTTTGTGAAAAATGTGTAACGTTATATGCAATAAGAAACAAGATGTGTTTGTGAAACACTACATATGCCCCCAGATTCCGATTTTTACCCCTTTTTGACCCCTTTGACCTTGACCTTTGACCTAATTTTTTTTTTGCATATTTATGTTCCTCTTGACTAGACCTATACACTTGCCAAGTATCAAAAGTCTACTTTATATAGTTCAAAAGTTATAGCCAAGGTTAAAGTTTCGGACAAACAGACAGACAGACAGACAGACAGGACAAAAACAATATGCCCCCCGATCCTCGATCTGGGGGCATAAAAAATGACACTGTACACATATTGGCAACAACATGGTCCAACTAATTATGAAGTGTAAATTAGTATAGTATTAATGATGAATGCATTTTGGCATTTTCATAAACAGTCATCAGAATGCATATACCTGTAATATATTAAGATTGTTGAATTGTCTGTAAATAGTATGGTATCATGCACACACATGAAATTTTAATCATCAAGAGAGAATGATGGTTTTTTCCTGCCGTGCTTGTAACAGACTTGGTAGAATTATATATATCTCTCATAAATTGTACTAATATTGCTCATGGCCATGAATTATGTTGATGGACTTGCATGTTCATTTTTTACTTGGCTTGTGATCCAAATTTGTGCCCGGCTTATCATTCACATTTTGCCTGGCTTGTGATTCAAATTTCACCTGGATAGGGATTCAGATTTGTGCCCGGCTTATGATTCACATTTTGCCTGGCTTGTGATTCAAATTTCACCTGGATAGGGATTCAGATTTCTACCTGGTTAAAGTCTGTTCCACTTCTCTAAGTAGATAATGGAAATGCTTGTCTGCTGACTAAGTGTTGTATATTTCAGCACCAGATTTTGCATGGTTGTGTAAAAATGTACACTTCTGGGACCACTTTTACATGTAATTGATGATTTCCAACACATATGGAAAGAAAAAATAGGTTTTAAAAATATCCCACTTTAATTTTAACCATGTGCTTAGACCCCCCCTTTAGTTCAAGAAAAATCATACCCGTAAATGAAATAATTCAACAAAATACCCCAACATGTAATTGAAATATGCATGCATTAAAAGCAAAAGAAATATTTGAAAGAAATTGTTAATGTACTGTTAATTTCTATTCGGTGTTTACAAACAAAAAGTCTGTGGAAAACAATTGTTTACCCAGAATAAGTACACTTGCTATTATTAGGTAGGTCAACTCAGGTCATCTATTTCATCAAGTTACTTGGTCCCCCTTAAAAAGGAAAATCCATCACTTAGAAATTTTCACCTGTTCAAAAGAAATTGTGAAAATGCACATGACAGCAGAATTTTGTGCATGCCGTAAACAGCAAATTCAACATTTTTCAGTTATGTATGGTCATTCCTGATTAACATACCAAATACAATAAAATAAAGATTTCCATTATCTAAAGGAAGTGGAACAGACTTTTGTGATGCATGCTTACACTGTATGACTCACTTTACCTTATGGAGTACTGGTTCAGGTGGTCATTTTCAGTTTTTACCACAAAATTGTGTAAATTCAACCATGTCAACAGGAATTGCTATGTCCTATCTTTTCTTGTACTTTTGATAATTTACCTATATCCTAGAAACCCTTCAGTACTCACTCTTTACTTTGTCAAAAATGATTTTAATAAGTCTAGCATATGAAAGTCATAATTCCTCAACCTAAAATAATTTTCGTTAAGTGCACATGATTATCAATTTTGCAGAAATTCTGTTTGATATATCAGGTGACATTTTGGTTACCATTGATGTACCATAATGATTATTAAATGATGCATTAATTTTCAAGACAATTTCTAATTTTTCTGTTTCAGTTTGACTTTTGACTTTTTTTTCAGAATTGACTCTGAATCCACCTGAGGGAATCATAGCAGGTCCAGTGAATGAAGAAAATTTCTTTGAATGGGAAGCTCTTATAATGTATGTATAAAGTAGACCCTGGACTGGGTTGCACAAACGTCAATTAAAGTTAATTGACCTTTAACTTTTAATTGTAAATTAAATCCTTAACAAATTCAACCAAATTAGGCATAATTTACACTTAAAATTTAAATGTCAATTAACTTTAATTGACGTTTGTGCAACCCAGTCAATACTTTGGTAAATCTTTTATGCTTATTTTATAGCAAAATTCACCATACTGATACTGTTTAATTCACAGTTACTCTGGTTAAGTAAAAATGATATACAGTAGAACTTCGATGGCTGGAAATGCAATAGCTCGAACACCATGGATGTCTCTAACCATTTTCTGGTTCCTTTGTTTAAGTTTAAACATAATTTGGCCTCGATAGCTCAAACAGCCCTCTTAACTAGAACTGTTTTCATCGGTCCTGTTCGAGCCATCGAAGTTCGACTGTACCACAAAATGTGACTTATATGATACTACAGTACAGAAAGAGTGGTACCGTGACAAATCACCATGATAGACATGTCCCACTCTGAGAGTGATACTGAATAACTTTTTATCTTTAAGAGATATCTCAATTATTTTTTCTGTATTTTAAGTGGTATAATACACCACTCTTAATACAAAAGAGAGTAGGAAATGATCTCAAATGGGAAAAAAGATATTTAGATCCACTCACAGAGTGGGACATGTCTATCACAGTGATTTGTCACGGTACCACTCTTTCTGTACTGTAAATATGAAATTGTATTCTGCTGAAGTGAAATATCCAGGTAAACCCTGCAATTTGATTGGTTACCTTGACAGGGGATATGAGACCATATCCCCGTGGTAGCAAAATCACAATTTTTAAACGCTTTTTGTAGAAAAATTATAGCACTTCTAGCAGAATATAAAAGTTATTCAGGCTTCACAGGGGATACGGGTTCACATTCCCTGTCTGTATCCTATATCCCCTTCGCCTGACAGCTCAGGGGATATAAAACACAGACAGGGAATATGAACCCGTATCTCCTGTGAAGATTCCCGAATAACATATAGTATTTCAATCTATAAAATAAAATCGAGCAATATTTGAAAGAAATTACAAATTTGTGACCTTTGAAAATAAACACTTGTATGGTATAGCAACTGGACCAATCAGAATCTCAAGCTCTGTCCTTATATAAGACATTGTACAGTGAAACCTGTTTAAACCGAACCCCTCTGGGACTGAAAATTTTGTTCGGTTTAGACAGGTGTTCGGTTTACACAGGTTCAAATATAAAGACATTGATAGAAAGGGTCTTCAAATTGTGTTTGGTTTAGACAGGTTTTCAGTTTAGTCAGGGTTCGGTTTAGACAGGTTTCACTGTATATATATTCAAACTCAATCACTGATGTATGAGGCTACTTGTCCCAAAAAGCTGGTATAATTATTATATATGTAAAAGGGCATAATTACCATTTCTGGTAAGTCGCCTACAAAAACTAAACAAGAAGAAGAAGGCCTATTGCACGCCTGGGAAACTCGATGGTCGCAACTGAATTTTACTACCAGGAAGTTAATCAATACAAAGTGACAGAACCTGTTTTTAAAAATCGGGGAATGTCACTCCATGTAAAACTTGTCAAAGATCTAAAATATAAGTAAAAACCATATAAAAGTCTACGTTTTTTAGACAGAAATCGTGTTTATTGTAGTCAGCCGCTTCATGGCGATTCTAAAATCCGGACATAAAGAAAAAACTTATTTACCATTGTTATTCGAAAAAAGTAAAGGGTTTTTGATTTATTAAAACTATTTAAATGGAGTGACATTCTTTGATTTCTCGATCTACACTTATTAAGTGTAAATTCACAGATTTCCGGAGGCCGTTTTTTTAGTTGAGAACATCGAGTTTCCCAGGCGTGTATTGTAAATTGAGTGGTTCATGAATATTAAAGTCTTTTTATTCTAAATCTGAAGAGTGGTACATCTTTATATATTCAAGTGCAAATTGATGACATAATTTATACATCTTTTTTCATGCAGATGTCGGTCAAGTTACATTATGCAACGAAGGAAGGTGATCTTTTGAACTTAAAATTATTTTTTTCCTGTAGGTGTATTGATTCTAAAATAACATGCCTTAATCGCTTTCATTGTCCAAACATTTGTAGGTATAGCATATTTCTTATCACTTTCAGTATTGTTTAACATTTCTCTCTTTAAAAATTAAAAGAATAATGTAACTTTATTTTTACAGGGGACCAGAGAATACCTGTTTTGAAGGTGGAGTATTTCCAGCTAGACTGGCCTTTCCACCAGACTATCCATTGAATCCTCCAAAGATGAAATTTACTTGCGAATTGTTCCATCCAAACAGTGAGTTTTTTTTTTTTTAAAAAAAATAATGAATATTATTCGTTCACTAGCTATGTGGTATATTTGTAAGGCCAAAATAATAATGTATGTGTTTTGATAGTCACAACAAACCTTAATATTCAATCCTGACCCATAAGTTTTATATTGGTCGAGAAAAAATTTGAGGCCAAAAATAAAAAATTGTTTGTTTCCCCTTCCATGACCGACCTGCTAAAATTGCTGCTACCCAAAAAATTTTATCGACAGTTGCTGTTCAATTTTTTTTTTTTGGTCCAGTCAACCAGAGTTTGTTATGTTAGATAGGCATTAATTTAATATATTTGAAATTTAAGTCGAATTTTTTATCTGAAGAAAAAATAAAATAATTTTCCTACCGACCTACCCATAACCTGAACAACCGTCAGGGAGGGGAAACAAAAATATTTTTAATGTAGGTCTGATCACCTAATCAACCCTATTTTTTAGTGATCCTCCATTTCTGCACATAAATATCTAAGTTTGTCCTTTGTTATATAAAATATAAAGTTTGATGTGCAAAATTTAAAACATGTACCCAAGCCAATAAAGTTTTGCTGCAAGCAGTTAGTACAGACTGAACCAATTGTCCTAGCCCATTGATTTATGACATTTGAGAGGTATGTCCTCTTCCAGAAATGGACAATCTGCGTACTACGCAGAAAATCCAGAAATGAACTTTTTGCGTATATTTGCAAAATATATTGGTAGTTTTGAAGATATACGGAAAAAATCCAATTGTGAGGAGATACGCAAATAATCCATGAATCATTGTGCGAACATACTCACAATTGATCCACGAAGCCCTGAAGGAAAACTAGTTTTGCGGACATATGCAAAAATTTAAGAGTGGATTTTGTGCAGATATACGCACACTTGACATACGAAGCTCTTGAGGAAAACTGTAGTTTTGCGGACATACGCAAAAATTCCAAGGGTGAACATTGAGTGGACATACGCACAATTGATCCACAAAGACCTTAAGGAAAACTATAGTTTTGCGGACATAGGCAAATATTCCAAGAGTTGTTTTTTATGCTGACATACGCACAATTGATCCACAAACCCTCAAGGAAAACTGTAGTTTTGCGGACATACACAAATATTCAAAGGGTGGATTTTGTGCAGACATACGCATTTGATTTAAGAGTCCTTTAAGGAAGGTTACAGCTTTGCGGACAAACGCATATATTCCAAGAGTGGATTTCGGCGACATATGCACAGTGATCCCCGAAGCCCTTAAGGAAAACTGGTTTTGCTGACATACGCAAATATTCCAAGGGTGAACATTGTGCAGACATACACACAATTGATCCAAGAGTCCTTTGAGGAAGGTTACATTTTGCGGACATATTCCAAGAGTGGATTTTGTGTAGGCATACGCACAATTGATCCACAACTCAATTGTGCATATGTCCGCACAATTTCCACTCTTGAATATTTGGGTACCTTTTCACTCTTGGAAATTTAGTTCGAAATTTGTAAATCAACCTCTGGACGTTGTGCACAGTGCGCAAAAAGACAAAAAAAGAGTAAGAACATACCTGCATTCTTTATTTAAGGAGGGCAACCTTATAAGAACAATTTGGTCCTTTTAGTGTATATGAGTAATGTTTATTACCACACCCAGACTGTGACCCTCACCCCTCAGTCATGCAACACTGATCATGTTCATGTTTTTGCAAGCAGATAGTACAGTCGGATTGGTTATCAAATTATTCTCACAGTTTATGACTTAGATTTCTTTTCAATGCCAGCTGTTGGGAGTCAACAATGCAATGCATCCAGCAGGACAGAATTATCTGTGTCCACAGTTCATTTGACAGGAAGTGATATTGAATTGCACTTTTTGTCTCGCCGGCGATGATAGGCGTGGAAAGCGAGACATATGTGTACAAAGTATGACGGCGGCGGCGACGGCAGCTGCGTAAACTTTCATGTTAAGTTTTTGTGATTAGGTCACTTTCTCAGTAACTATAAGTGGTAGGTCAATGATATTTGGTATATAAGTTGGTCTTGAGTAGTACATGACAGTCTGCTATATGGCTTTTGTCTGTGACCTCAATTTCACGGTCCAATGAATATGTTAAGTTTTTGTGCTTAGTTCAGTTTCTCAGTAACTATAAGTGGTAGGTCAATGATATTTGGTATGTAGGTTGGTCTTAGGTATGAAAAAGAAAGGAAATTGGGTAAATGTCAAGGAGACAAGATCCCATATCCAGGTTAAAACGACAAAAAACAAAACATCTAGGGGTCACCATATGGTCTTCAACACAGTGAGGAACCTCACACAATATAGTAAGCCCTAAATGGACCCGAATAGGTAAAAAAGTGAATAAATCAATGGAAACAAACCACATCCAATAACCCAAATATCAAGAAACTAAAATTTTATAAGAAGACAAGGACAAGCCAATGACCAACATATTCCTGACTTGGGACAGGCGCAAAAATTGCGGTGGGGTTAAACTCGTTTTCTTGGATCCAAACCCTCCCCCTATGTGTGGTGAATGGCTAAAAATAAATACACAAAAAGACTCACAGTAAAAATCAAACTAGAAAAAAGTCNGTACATAAAACATGAAGACAATACACACAGGTACTGTCCGGACAAATGCTCGCAGTTACTGACAGCTAGCTAAGGACATAATTTCCGTTGACTATGATATCATATATATGCCTTCTTACATATGAAATTTCAATTGAAATACTTCTAAATAGATTTGGTATAACAACATCATCAATTATGAAAGAAGAACATGATATTGTGCAATGCCAAATACTACCAATATGAAAAATTGTTTAAATTTAGTTATGGTGTAAAGCATTTAGGAGATGATCAATATTTTTGCCAACAAAAACCAGAAGTTAAGATTTAACAACAATGCTGTATTTATATCCTTTATGAATAAGTTTGTGCAACGGATTTTATGCGCTTTGTAAGCGATATTTCCATAGAAGTTTGGATGTGAAATGCCCTGATGTATAAGAGCCCTGCATGTAGAACCAAATTTTCTTAATAAGTCAATGTATCTATAATAAAATTTAGAGAATGGTTTTATCAATTTATGATATCTAAACCCTTGATGCAGAAATTTTTCAGTGAGACAAAGATTTCGGTCGTTGAAGTCAGAAACATTACTACATACTCGTGCATATCGAACAAGTTGTGAAATGTAGACCCCGTAGTACATGACAGTCTGTCATATGGCTTTTGTCTGTGACCTCAATTTCATGGTCTAGTGAGCATGTTAAGTTTTTGTGATTAGGTCATTTTCTCATAACTATAAGTGGTAGGTCAATGATATTTGGTATATAGGTTGGTCTTGAAAAGTACATGACAGTCTGCTATATGGTTTTTGTCTGCGACCTCAATTTCACGGTCCAATGTACATGTTAAGTTTATGTGCTTAGTTTAGTTTCTCGGTAACTATAAGTGGAAGGTCAATGATATTTGGTATGTAGTTTGGTCTTGGGTAGTACATGACAGTCTGTCATATGGCTTTTGTCTGTGACCTCAATTTCACTGTCCAATGAACATGTTAAGTTTATGTACTTTGGTCATTTTCTCAGTAACTATAAGTGGAAGGTCAATGATATTTGGTATATATGTTGGTCCTAGGTAGTATATGACAGTCTGTTATATGGCTTTTGTCTGTTACCTTAATTTCACGTTCCAGTAATCATGTTAAGTTTCCTAGTATGTATTAATGTAAGGTCAATAATATTTGGTATGTGGGTTTGTCTTAGATGGAAGATGACAGCCTGCTATTTTGTTTTTGCCCTTGACCTCATTTTCACTGTCTAGTTAACTTGTTTGGTTTTTCAGTATCTAGCTGTGGTAGGTCATTGATATTTAGCATTTTGTTTTGGGTGATACATGACAGTCTGCTGTATTGCTTTTGTCAGTTAATCTAATTTCACAGTCTAGTGAACATGTTAAGTTTTCTGATTTAGGCACTTTGAGTTTTCGCATCAATTTTGTGACCAAGTAGGGATGGGCGAGACATCTATTTTGGTCCACACTTGTATATTGTATTCATGTAAAAAGTTGGACAGACCCCATTCTTCTGCATGGTGAGGTCAAACCAGCTGTTTAGTTCAACCATTTGGAAACTTTTTACTGTTGAGTAAAGCATCTATTAATTTGAACCACTCATCAATAACTGTTTATTGTTGCCCCCTTTTCCATTGAAATAAGTCAATTGACCATTGAACATTTCTTACTGTAAATACATGTAACTGTATTTTCATGAACAATTTATTTCACAAAAGCATAATATGTTGATGTATATCTGAATTTTCATGAACCACAGATTTTGCATGTGCAATATTAACGGCAGTAAAAAGTAGATTTGAATGTAAATTATGGAATAACCAAATACAACAGCTGTTTTTGACATGATATATAATTATACCCCCCGCAAACAAAGTTTGGGGGGGTATATAGGAATCACCCTGTCTGTCTGTCCGTCTGTCCGTCCGTTTGTCCATCTGTCCGTCTGTCCACACTTCTCGTAAGCGCAACTCCTCTTAAACCACTTGAAGGATTTTGATGAAACTTTACACAAAGGAAGGACACTATATGGAGATGTGTATGAAGTAATATATTATTGTCCGAAACCATGAAGGGGAGATAATCCGACTTTGACTTTTCGTTGATTCCCTATTTATGGGTTACCTCGTAAGCGCAACTCCTCTTAAACCACTTGGAAGAATTTAATGAAACTTTACACAAAGTAAGAACACTATATGGAGATATGCATGAAGGAATATAATTATTGCCAGAAACCAGGAAGGGGAGATAATTCAACTTTGAGTTTTCATTGATTCCCTATGTATGGGTTACCTCTTATGCAAAACTCCTCTTAATCCCCTTGAAGGTTTTTGATGAAACTTTAGACAAAGGAAGAACACTATTTGTAGATGTGTAAAATGTCAAAAAGGCTGAAAAGGGTGAATTTTATATTTGTCTGATTTAGACAGAGTGTTTTCATTGGAACCCTTGTGAAAAGTTTTTCTTGAAGATTATATCATTGTGTCCACACTTGTACTGTGTCCGCACCTGTATTGTGTCCACACCAACTTAATTTTGTACTTACCATATCGATTCAGGGTTCAATGAGCCGGGGTATCTTTGGCTGCCATTCGGCGACAGCTCTTGTTATAATTTATATTTGTAAATTATTCTGATGACGGCATGAAAACATCGAAACTAGTTGATCAATAAATACTAGTTACTCCGCATACCTGGAAAGTGTTGTTGTCTATATTTAGTATTATTTTGAGTTAATTGATAGACAACCCTGCATACCGCGGGGTATCTACCTCCAGGTATCTAAAAACAGTAGGCTTATGAGGCTTTGGTTTGCACACATAATATCTTAATAATTTATATTTGCAGTATATCCTGATGGGCGAGTATGCATATCCATATTACATGCTCCTGGTGATGATCCAATGGGATACGAGTCCAGTGCTGAGAGATGGAGTCCTGTACAAAGTGTGGAAAAAATTTTATTATCTGTTGTCAGTATGTTAGCAGGTATGATGATAAATTGGGTTAATAAGGAAGTTTTCAGACAGTGTAGGGGGGAGGTAACCCTGTAAAAAAATCATTGAACATTTTATTTATGTAATAATTTTTATGCCCCAGATCAAGGATCGGGGCATATTGTTTTTGTCCTGTCTGTCTGTGTATCCGAAACTTTAACCTTGGCTATAACTTTTGAACTTTTAGACTTATTATACTTGGCAAGTTTATAAGTCTAGTCAAGAGAAACATAAATATGCCAACAACAGTTAGGTCAGGTCAAAGGTCAAGGTCACGGAGGTAAAAAAAAAAATCGAAATTCCTGTATGTAAAGAAAGATAACTCTAAACAAAATATTAAAATTCCATTTTCAAATTGGTGCTGAGGGCATATGTAGTGTTTCACAAACACATCTTGTTTACATAGGATGTAAGAATCTACCCCCCCCCCAAAAAAAAAAAAAGAAAGAAAAAAACAAGCAAAAAAAAAAAAACAAACAAACATACAAATAAAAACAAACAGCAAAAACAAAAAGCATAAGAAAACAAAACACAATAATGATTAAAAAAAGGACTTCTGTACAGAAAAAAACAATAGAACATACATGTATTACAAGGACATAAGCCTGATCATAGCTGCCAACCGTGCCAGATTGGTCGTCACAATTCAGGAAAGAGGATTTGTTTTCTGCATTTCCAGACTTTACCATGGCTTACCTGGTTGATCCACCGATTTAAGATAATAAATTTGAAAATTTGGGATGAAATTTGAAAATTTAGTAGCTTGTTTAATGTAATGTTTTTGCTGGTCATGCCTCATGCTTAAATCTACTTATTGCATATGCCTGTGCAAGATTGCTAAATATGATTCAACAGTTTCAAACAGTTTTATAGTGAATTTTTGTAAAGTGTTTGATAGTATCAAAATATTAAATTATATTTAGAGCTAAAAGAAAAAGAAATTAAGACATGTTTTACTAAAGTTTTTTAAGCAGGATGGTGACAGGTATCATTGAATTTGTAGATGACTCCAAAAAGTTTTCAAGGCCATTTCAACAGTGTGATACTTATATTGACATTGGTGTCTTTGGTGTCTATGGACACTTCATTTCCATGCGATAACCTATGATTCTTTATCTAAATTAGTTGTATTGTTTGCTTAGAATTACTACTATTTGTTTAGTACAATTTTGGTCACTTAATGGACCAATTCAGAAATACAATGACATTATGGGATGTCATTGTTCTGAACTTGATTGATCAAAATGTAATTTATGAGGACGCTGAGTTTGAGCAGTGTCATTAACAAGGATGGATGTTTAATTTCTGAATCAGTCCATTAAGTTCTGTCCTTGATGCATAACATTGATACTCTAAGTTGAGTATGTTCTTGGTCTTTAAAGGTCTTTTCTTGATTGGCAATTTTGATTTTTTTGTTTTTTTTCTTTCAGAACCTAATGATGAAAGTGCTGCTAATGTTGATGCTGCCAAAACTTGGAGGGAAAATAGAACTCAATTTGAAGAAATCGCTGCAAAAACTGTGCGAAAATCATTAGGATTATGATATTTGTTTATAGTATTTATTGTTTCAATTTGCAGAAGACAGAAAATATATGTGTTTTTATACTTTTTAGACTAAACTTACTGGAAAAAAGTGAAATGAACAAGATTGATTTCAGAAACCACACTCTTGCAATATCAAATTCTGTTACTTTTGTCATTTTATTCAAGCATCAATTTATTGTCTTAAAAATATGTAAATGAATACTATCATTGAGATTTCTGAAATAGCATATTTCAAGATATGTTAAACTAATACATACATGTAGTATACAGTTATAGGGTCTGTAAGTCTCGTCCAATTATGAAACTTCCTGGTACATTTTTTGTACCCAGAAGTTGAATTCTGCACGATTATATATGACGTATCAAACAAGAAATTGAACATCATGATCCAAAAGCGTTATGTTTTGGCGGGAAACATTTTCGAATTTAAATTTTTTTCGTGAATTCTTGGTATTACATGACGAGACTTACAGACCCTATTTACTGGCTATGAGAATAATAACAAAATTATGATTCCATGAGATACAACTGTTTCCTGACGTGAAATGGAGGAAATAGTTAGGATGGAGCGAAACCAAAAACTTGCTAGTGTTCGAATAGCCAGTAAGTAAGGGTTTTATTTTACTGAATAGAACATGTTTTATTATACCAAAAATTCAAAGAAAAAATGTTGGTAAAATATATTACTTTTATTTTTTAAATGCCTCTGTGTATACTGAATTTAAATATTAAAAATGTCAGTCATCATAAATTGACATGCTCACTGACCAATGAACATTGTTACTGAAAAGTCCAGGAAAAGTCAAGGCAATGCTATTCACTGGTTTTGCACTATTAACCAGAGAATAGCTAATTTTTCTGAACTGTGCCATGAAATATACTTTTTATGACTATGAATTCATTTATTTTATGTGAATTCCTTATGGCAGGACCTTTCAATATTTGACCTTTTGACCTTGACCATGGCATATGAAGTCTTTTGAATTGTAATTGGCCAAAGGGAGATAAGTCAAATTAATATGAGGAATGTCTGCATATTGCATCAGATTTCATAGAAATAATGAAGTCTCTATGTCAATCTAAAAATTTGCTATGAAAAAAAACTTATATTATTCAGTAGAGTTTCTTCATTTAAAACTTTAACATAGAAATATCCTTTCCTCCTTCATGGGTGTATTTATGGTGATTTGATTTTTGAGTTGATTCCAGAATTTATATACGCATATAAGTTTCTCAGAAGCACATAAATTACTATTCATAACAAAGGTTTCATAACCAAGTCATTTGGGCATAAGTGATTCACAAAACACAATTTGTTGTTGATTTTTAATTGTATAGCGTTAGTCTCCAGTATGTAAAGGATTTGATACTTGCAGCAAAATGCATCTTTGTAAATATGATTTACTGTCAAGTATATTTAAATATTGAAATGTAATTATTTTAAGCAAGAAATCGTCTGGCTTAATGAACTGATTACATACTGACTGTGTGTAAATATTAACCTTTGAAAAATAAGGTGACAATCAAACTGTAACAAAAAGGCAATTCATTTTATATAAAAATCATAATGATATGTTGTGAATTATTTTTAAATCAAGTTAAATATTTTCAGGATGCTGATGTTACGGAAATATTGCTAGATTTAGAATATGCTCTGCTGTTTTGTGAGAAATGGCGGAAAGATTTCAGAGCTTTCGTGAATTGAGACATGCTAAGCTATTTATATTTGTGTAAAAAGGTACTGTATAGGTGTTTTTTTTTTCGCAGGTTGCAAATTTTGTGATACTTTGAAAATTAAGGTAGATAGACACTGTTGCGCTGCGCAATGCAATCGCGCATAAGAAAAATAAAGAGTCGGGTACGGGGTAGGTTTGATTTTCGGACCAGAATAGTAATTTGACGGCTTTTCCTTTATGACGTCATAATTGAATGACAAATGTGAAACGTCATATTTCGTTTACTTTGCCACGAATTAACTCCCTTTTCCCGAAAATAATGTTTCATCTGGAAACTTTGTAAAATATCCCCGTTAAAAGCATGGTGACATATTCATTTTTTTATTGTAACCAATGAATTACATCATAAACTATCTGTTCACAAAAATATATCAAATTCTCATGGATAAAAAGTTCATTTCTATTAAGCTAAAATTTGCCTTTCCATATTTTCCCCGTGCATTCTTTGTAAACTTAGGTAAAAAAATGGCTAAAAATGAGCAAACTTTGATCTCAATCTAGAAAAAAACAAGCATGGTGACCCATAGTTTTTATTACATACTTTGGGTAAGTAGGATTGATTCTTCAATTGTGCTAACTTACAACAAAATCTCATGGATATGAATATTACTGTCTATCTGCCTTAACAGATTTTATATTCACAGGACTGAAATGTTTGCGCTTTCCTATCATTTAGTGTAAAAAGGGTCATACAAATTATATTTCGCGGTATGCAATTTTTGCATCACTAGAATAAAAATAAATAAGGCAAAAACTAAGTCCTCGTGAAAATAACCAATTATATGGTATTTCCCTTACCGTCTACTAAAAAATTACCTCAATTCATTAACATGGCTGCCTGTGTTCTTTGTCTAAGCTGTGTTTATGAATTGGGAATTGTGGAGAGAACATGTTATTGTCTAATTTATCTCGGCTATTAGACACATAGATTGTCACTTCATTATAAAATTTTAATATTTTCTCAGCTTACATGTACTTTGTCATAAATTGCTTAAAAAAATTGTAGAAAATCATGAGAAAAATTTGTGTCTTGTATTGCCCATAAATTGTATTATGAGATGTCATGAGTTATGATAAAATTGAGTCCTAATGCAGTACTAATTTTGATTGGACAAACAACATAATTTCATGGCATTACTTACATGACCAATGGTATAAAACTTTATGGTTTTCAAAAAATATCATGCAGTATTGTCTTTGAATATTTCAAGGCATCAATTGATGATTTGATGGTCAAAAATACCCATTTCTGGCTTTGAAGACATGCTTTGTAAACTGAATTTATCAACACAAAATTTCCCATTGATGTCTTAAAATACAATAAAGTTACAGTTACTAAAGACTTCTATTCAACAATATGATGTCCAATGATTAAGATTTTTCCTGTTCTGTCGCATTATGTGAGTACCAGGTATTTGAAGTTTTCATTTACCCTGAAATGTCACATAGAGGCAGTAAATCTCTCCCCTTTTATATGAATTGTTTTCTAGGAAAATTTATAGCATAACAAACAAAGATTGGAAAATCACAATGGACCATTATAATTTGATGGCAAACATTTTCTTATTGCAATTTAATCCTAAATTTTCTTCTGATACAGAATCAATTGATTTACAGGCAATAGACCCTTTCGCAATAACTGCGGTCCTGAATTTTGAGCATGCTCTCATATGCCTTTGAATGGGTAAAATGCAATGTCATAATATACCGGATGTCTTGATTTATTGTCCTACGATGTAATTTTGGCAGGAACTGTTTTTATTTTCCACTCAAAATCGTAGGACCGCAGTTATGGTGAAAGGGTCTATACAATTTACACATCTTAAATAAGTAAAGATTTTCATACATGAGTATTGTTTTGTGAATGTATTTTTTGTACAGCTTTTTACATAGGGATACATATAATATATATAGTTCTGGTTAAACAAATATAGGTACTATTTAAGAATTTTGTGCAATAGACATTTGCTTATATGTACTATTGATGTATCATTTCATGTTTATAAATTTTGCTAAACACCTGATTATTATATTTTACCAAAAATAGTGTAAGAGTTCTTGTTTATTTTCGCTGAATATAGTAAATATTTTTTGCTAAATATATTAACAGAGCTTTTTTTTATTTTTGTGAATGCAGTAAGAGTTCCTGTTTATTATTTTTTACTGAATATATTAAGGTGAGAAGTATGTAAATCAGCCTCTTTTTTGATGAAGGTTGCAAATTTGCTTAAGAATGAACTGAAAGTAATTTGAGTTTCACTTTAAATTAGTGTTCCTTCAAACTACATCCTACAATTCTTATGAAAAACTGATATGATGTTGCAAAAGAAATTTCCGTTTTATTGATACATGTGTACCGGTAAGTTTTTACATGGTCACCAAGTTTGTTTTTGTGGTATGTATATTGCTGTATAGTTGTCCATCATTTAAATCGCACCAAATATCATAACATTTATCTATGAAATTGCTATTTTGACTGCCAGTTTTATAGAGAGAAATCATTTTTTTGTGTCGCCTGCTGTAAGCAGAGTCGACACGTAGGGATTACTATCTGTCGTCTTACGTCGTCGTCCTGCGTCGTCCGTCGGTTTTTGAATCCGCAACTCCTTCAAAACTACTAGTCAGATTCCAACCAAACTTTCAGGATATGTTTTTCACATGGTGTAGTTGTGCACCTGATACTTAGAATTTTGATTTTACAGATTTTAGAGGTTCACAGAGCCAAAATTGCTAATTTGTGAGTGTTGCTTTTTGAATCCGCAACTCCTTCAAAACTGCTGGTCCAATTCCAACCAAACTTTCAGGATATTTTGTTCCCCTGGTGCAGATGTGCACCTGATACTTAGAATTTTGATTTTACAGATTTTAGAGGTTCACAGAGCCAAAATTGCTCATTTGTGAGTGTTGCTTTTTGAATCTGCAATTCCTTCAAAACTGCTGGTCCAATTCCAACCGAACTTTCAGGATATTTTGTTCACCTGGTGTAGATGTGCACCTGATACTTAGAATTTTGATTTTACAGATTTTAGAGGTTCACAGAGCCAAAATTGCTAATTTGTGAGTGTTGCTTTTTGAATCCACAACTCCTTCAAAACTGCTTCTCTTATTCCAACCAACCTTTCAGGATATGTTTTTCACATGGTGTAGTTGTGCACCTGATACTTAGATTTTTGATTTTACAGATTTTAGAGGTTCACAGAGCTAAAATTGCTCATTTGTGAGTGTTGCTTTTTGAATCTGCAACTCCTTCAAAACTGCTGGTCCAATTCCAACCAAAATTTCAGGATATTTTGTTCCCCTGGTGTATATGTGCACCTGATACTTAGAATTTTGATTTTACAGATTTTAGAGGTTCATAGAGCCAAAATTGCTCATTTGTGAGTGTTGCTTTTTAAATCCACAACTCCTTCAAAACTGCTTCTCCGATTCCAACCAAACTTTCAGGATATGTTTTTCACATGGTGTAGTTGTGCACTTGATATTTAGAATTTTGATTTTACAGATTTTAGAGGTTCACAGAGCCAAAATTGCTCATTTGTGAGTGTTGCTTTTTGAATCCGCAACTTCTTCAAAACAGCAAGTCTGTTTCCAACCAAACTTTCAGGATACGTTATTTACCTGGTGTAGTTGTGCATCTGATACTTAGAATTTAGAATTTTACAGGTTCAGAGGTTCACAGAGCCAAAATTGCTCATTTGTTAATTTGGTTTGTTAATCTTCAACTCTTTCACAAATGTGTGTTAGATTCCATCCAAACTTTCAGTATATACTGTTTATCAGGTCTGGTGCACATTATACCTGAAATTTTGATTTTACAGATTTAAGAGGTTTGCCAAGCCAACATACCTCATTTGTTGTTTCTGTTTGTTTATCTGCAAGTCCCCAAAACTATATTCATATTCTTATCAAATTTGCAGAATATGTTTTTCTCCTAGTCTTAGCCATGCACATAATACTTAAAAATTTAAGTTTACAGATTTCAGAGGTTCACTNGGCCAAAAATGGCTCTTCTGTAGTGCAGGCGACACAAGTGTTCCATGGAACACCCATCAATTTTTTTGTAAAATTGAATACCAGTAAAGTGACCCTTTATTGAATTTACATCATTAAAACAGAAATCTCATTTTAGGATACATTTTGATGAATTAAAAGAATATTATTGTACTGTTCTAATGTATGTTTTACATAGATTTTTAATGAAAGCAACATAATTGGTTGAGTTTTCAATTGGTCATATTTCAAGCATTCAAATAGGTAAAACTGATTTTTCTTTCACTTAGATATCAAACTCCATTCGATGCACTTGGATGTAAAATTTTATAGAAATACTGAAACATTGCTATTTGAGTACCTATTACCTTAACCCAGTCCCTGTTTAATTATTTTTTGCTGAATATATTGACAGATGATGTCAGCATTTTTTTCCATTTTGGTTGTTTACATTGACATACATGTATAAAAATGTGAAAATTAGAAACCTTATACAAACGATTTTATACATTTTTAGATTGAAAATGCTGATATATAAACAGAAGTGATACTAGTATGGTACATATATTGAATAATAAATGATTGAATTAAATCTCAGGATCTTATTATTTTACCTCACTAAAGTGACATGGTATTATGTTATTTACTTGTCTAACGGTCTGTTTGTCCCTTAAAGATTCAGATTATCCAATAACTTCAGATCAAATTGCATGATGTTTTCAAGCTTGGTATGCAACTTTTTGACCACAAAAATAGAGATAAGTTTGATATCAGTAATCAGGAGTTATGTCCCATGAAACTGGGAATATTTATACCGTTTTAGCTCACCTGGCCTAAAATGCCATGTGAGCTATTGCCATCACTTGGCGTCTGTCGGCGTCCGTCGGTCCGTCGTCCGTCCGTCCATCCGTCCGTCCGTCATAAACTTTTTCAAAAATCTTCTCCTTTGAAACCACTAGGCCAATTTTAATCAAACTTGGTCTGAATCATTACCAGGGTATCTAGATTCTAAATTGTGTTCGATTAGTCCGAGGACCCAACAACATGGCTGCTGTTACTAAAAATAGCACATAGGGGTAAATTGCTGTTTTTGGCAAATAACTCAAAAACCGTTACAGATATCCAAAATCTGACTGCAGTAAAAGTGATCAGCATGGCAAGATCTACCCGCCCTGCAATTTTGAAGAAAATCTGATTACCAGTTTTGGAGTTATTCCCCTTTTTCCAGAAATTTTTCAAAATTTTAATATATTTTATTTTTTATCAAAGAAACTATAGCAGATAGAGGTCAACTTTAAATTGCAAAAATGTTCAGCATATCAAGGTATACCCTGCCTGAAATTTTGGAGAAAATCCAAAAAACCTTGTAGGAGTCACTGCCCTTTTTTCCACAGAATTTTCAAAATTTTCATATTTTTCATCTTTTATTTCCAAAACTAGAAGATGAAGGTTAAGTGTAAATTGATAAAATGTTTGCTATGCTGTGCTGACTTCAAAAGTGGTGTTGAAAATCGTTCTTTTACCACCATTTTCAAAATGGCCGCCAAAAAAAGGCAGGAAAATTCAACATTGTTCAATTTCAATAAAATTTGGTTTCCAAATAGATATTGATGTTGCGACTTCAAACCAGTGTGGAAAATAGATTTTTGACCGCCATTTTCAAAATGGCCTCCAAGAAAGGCGGGAAAAATCAACGTTGTCTGATTTCAATGAAATTTGGTTTCCAAATAGGTATTGATGTCGCAACTTCAAAACAGATGTTAAAAATTGTTCTTCGAATGCCATTTTCAAAATGGCCGCCAAAAAAGGCGGGAAAATTATACATTGTCCAATTTCAATGAAATTTGGTTTCCAAATAGATATTGATGTTGTGACTTCAAAACTGATGTTGAAAATGGTCATTGCCCGCCATTTACGAAATGATGTTTTGACTTCAAAACTGGTGTCGAAAGTGGTCCTTAGCAAGAATGTTTTTGTCAAAAAAGCCAAACAAAGAAATATAGTTAAACATGATCAGACTTTTAAATACAGATCAAGATATTGGTGGTGTTCCAGCTACCAAAGTTTGAGAGACTGAAGTTCAACTGTATAACTTACAATGTAAGCTTGATTGTCGTATTGTGCTTCATAGTTTTCTACACAATATAAGAAATATGTTTAAACTAGATTATAAAGGGGAACCCCTGCCAAAATTTTTTTTATGGAAACGGGGACTTGGAATGTTTTGATTTCAGCAATATGCATTATCTGAATTATAAGGGGAACCCCTGCCCAAATTTTTTCTTGAATGATGGTCTGAAATGGGTTGTAATGGATAGTGGGGCTTTAAATTACCATGGAAACTGCTGAATCTACTTGCCCAATTGGAACCATACTTGTTGACAACTGTCCATAGTCTGTACCTATCGAAGAATGTGTCTGGGTAAGTCTGCATGTATTCCAAGATGGCCACCAGCTGGGGACAGTTTAACATTGGACCCCATGGGAAAAACACATTCAAAGACATTAAGAATCTAACACCAGGGGAAGTGCGAGACAGGAGAATCTCAGACACCCAAGGGTAAGATTTCCAGTCTCGGACGAAGCTTGCTGAGTCCGAGATGATTGAAATCTTACCCGAGGGTGTCTGAGATTCTCTTGTCTCGCACTTCCACTGGTGTTTGATTTTATTTCTCACTGTATTCACCCTAAAATATACTAAAATCCACACGAAACTGTCGTCCCCTTTCGTTTGTTTACACAAGGAGTTATGTCCCTTTTTGTAA
Organism: Modiolus philippinarum; assembly: GCA_002080025.1. Lineage (NCBI taxonomy): Eukaryota > Metazoa > Mollusca > Bivalvia > Mytilida > Modiolidae > Modiolus > Modiolus philippinarum. The sequence goes on along the minus strand of MJUU01012668.1, from coordinate 63,894 downwards.
CGTCATAAAATCAGGAATGTACACCCGAGCGCGCCATATTTTAAAAGCCGCTTTTTCTTGTTTTTTTCCAGTGAAATGTTACTACAAACGATATAACACGTTTATAACACGTAGATTAAATACACTTATGATCACTAATGAGGACAGATGTAGACTACAGACTCTTATATGCAAAACACGATTATTTGCAAAACACGATATTTGCCGGTAAACTGCACGTGATTTTTTTGTCTTACACTAGTGTAGGACAAGGAAATCTCACACCGCTAAAAATAGGAACTGCTGTGTCTCAAAAGTGAGAAATTCTTCCTGAAACTACTTGGTCAGTTGGAATCAAACTTAGTCACAATAGGCCTTTAATGGTCTTCTTAAAAATTATGTCTGACAAGTGTGCACCGCATCCAAGATGGCCGCCAGTGGGGACCATTGTTTAACATTGGACCTTATGGGGAAAACACGTTCAAAGATTTTCTCCTTTGAAACTTCTAGAAAATGAGTAATTTAGGCTGCAGTTTATGCCAGTCACCAGGTGAGCTATACAGGCTCTTGAGAGCCTCTAGTTCAGGTTTGGTATGCAAGTTGTTGATCACAAAAGTGCTAAGATTGATTTTATACCCCCACTCCATAGAGAGATTCACCTTGTCCAACCATTCGTCCAAAAAATGTGAAAACATGAATTTTTTGTCGCATTTTTCTCAGCTTCTACAAGAGAGATTTATTTCAAAATTGGTATGCAGCCTCTATATTGTTAGTTGTAAGGAACGTCCTATTTTTGAGTCCTGTCAGATGTGCACTTCCTGTTTAACGAAATCAGGAAATGTGGACATTTATCCTATTTCCTTTCTTTTTCATATTAGTTACAAAATGTAGTGAAAACATTAATTTTTAGTCGCATTACTAGAGGGATTCATTTGAAAATTGGTATGTAGCTCTATATGGTTAGTTGTAAGGAACGTCTATTTTGAGTCCTGTCAGATGTGCACTTTCTGTTTGACGAAATCAGGAAATGCGGACTTGGTTACTAAATGTAATGAAAACATGAATTTTTTATCGCATTTTTCTCAGCTTCTACAAAAGGGATTCATTTCAAAATTGGTATGCAGCCTCTATATGATTAGTTGTAAGGAAGGTCTTATTTTGAGTCCGGTCAGATGTGTACTTCCTGTTTGACGAAATGTGGACTTAAGTTAAGAAATGTAGTGAAACTGAAAACGTGAATTTTTTGTCACAATATTCTCAACTTCCATAAAAGGGATTAATTTCTAAATTGGAACCCAGTATCTATATGGTTAGTTGTAAGGAACTTCCTATTTTGAGTCCTGTCAGATGTGTACTTCCTGTTTGATGAAACCTGGACTTGAGTTACAAAATGTAACGAAAACATGATTTTTTTTAACCAGGGTTCAATGAGTGGGGGTATACCTGGTTGCCATTGGCGACAGCTCTTGTTTGGTTCAGACATGAAATTGGTTCTTGACTTATGCACCTTGACACTAAAAATTTTGGTTTGTGACCAAAAGCATTTTATATCTCAAATTTTATAGGATGAACTCTTGCCATCACTTGGCATCCCATGTCTGTCTGTCTGTCATTAACTTTTCATTCAAAGATCTTTTCCTCTGAAACTACTGGGCCAATTTAAACAAAACTTGGTCACAATAGTCCTTAGATGGTCCCCTTCCAAGTTTGCAATTTTTGAGTTCGTACCTCATCCAAAATTGCTGCCATCAGGAATCATAGTTTAACATAAGGACCCTATGGTAAATGCATTTAAAGATCTTTTCCTCTGAAACCACTGGACCAATCTGAATCAAACTTGGTTACAATAATCCTTAGATGGTACCCTTCAAAATTTTGATTTTTAGTTAGCCTCAACGAAGTTGAGGGGACCATTTGAGTACCCCTGGGGTCCTTGTCTACTTCTAGGTCTATGTCCATGTGTTCATGCAGGTGCATCTTTGTTTAACTAACACCCTCCAAAAAAAATTGGGTCTCTCTGACTTATATTTTCAACTTGATTGGCTTCCATTCAAATTTACATCCAAGTTCATATCTCGGTCAGTATACATGAAAGGATCATCTAACCTTGCATATGCATGCATCTCTGATGGTAGGTCAGTATCAAGACAAAATTAGGTCACTTTGAGGGTACTCACCAACCCAATAGTCAGTAATTCGGTGATGACCTGAAAACCGATTGTGCTGAAACTTGCAATATCTAAATTTTACAAAATTGTGTTTAAAACTAAGGAGTATCTCCCTCATGCATAGCTCTGTCCTTAACTGAATTTTGGCTTTTCTTTTTTTATCCCTTTGGTTATTTGTTCTCTATTAGCTTTATTATGTTTTGGGGTTAATGGATTTCCAAATGTTTTGGTTTAATCTGCTCTGATAAGAGATAAGTTGTCGAAAGGTGGATATGCAGAATTAACAGTAACTTCGGTATTTTCTTATTTGACCTCTATTTTATGCTTAATTGATTTGCATTCAAGTTTTCGGATGAGTTCAAATCTCAGTCACTATACAAGGTAGGATCATGTAACCTTGCATATGCATGAAACTCTGATGGTAGGTCAGCATCCAGGCAAAATTAGGTCACTTTGACCTATATTTTATGCTTGATTGATTTACATTCAAGTTTTCGAATGAGTTCAGATCTCAGTCACTTTACAAGGTAGGATCTATAACCTCGCATATTCATTCAAAATGCTTAAACAATTTCAGTTAAATTCTAACATGATATTCCTTGGGAGACCCTCTTCAAAGTTTGTAATTATTACATTTGTATCTCTTCCAAGGTCATAGATTAAAATATGATATAGCCCAGCATAAGACCCAGGTGAGCGATACAGACTCTTGAAAGCCTCTTGTTTAATTTATTTACTGGATCTGTTGTAAAAGTTGATACCTTAATTGCATAATGTCATCAAAAGTTGAAAGATAGTTTTCAGCCACTAAACTCGTTCGCTTTTGGGTGCAGGGATGAAGGTATTTGTGGCAAATGTATCCTTGTAGATACACAGTGCAATAGGCAAGCATTTCACAGGTGCATGCCATTTTTATGGTATTTTGAATGACTTATGTTCAAACAGAATATTACAAATGATGTAAATTTTGTAACCTGTGCTAGTTGATTGGGCATCATGTAAATTACCATTACTATTATGAAAAATATGAATTGTACATTTAAATGGTTATTTGTTTTGATGAACCTGTTATTTGATAAATTTTTTCCAGTTTGATCATTGTGTTGAGGGGCAAAAGTTTGCTTTTGATTTTAAGTAGTATTTATCACCAAAAGCACTCATCTTACTAATTCCAACCCACCCTCCCTTTTAGCTCAGCTGACAATGTCAGGGAGAGCTTTGCCATTGCTGTGCATATGTTGTCAATTGTAAACTTTTTCTTTTAAAGAACTTCTTCTTGAGAACCACTAAATGGATTTGACAAAAACTTGACATGAATGATATAAATGAGGTGCTGACCAAGTGTTGTTACTATGGTGCTGATGCATCATCCAAAATGTCCGCCATCATCAAAACTTAGTATCACATTGGAACCTGCTGGGTTGCATACAAAGATCTTCTAGAGAACCCCTGAATGCATGGATCTAAAACAAACATGGCATGAATGATGCTTATGAGTTGCTGATCAAGTGTTGTTACTTGGGTGCCGATCAGTCATTCAACATACCCCCCAGTGGCAAAAACTTAGTTTAACACTGGACCCTATGAAGAAATGCATACTAATATTATCCTTTTCAAAAACTGCTGAATGGTTTTGAATCAAACTTGGCATGAATGAAACTTATGAGGTGCTAACCAAGTGTTGTTTTTTTGGTTCTGATCCGTCATCTAACATTGCCGCCTGCACTGAATTTGTTTAACACTGGGCCTTTTTGGAAATGAATACAAAAATCTTCCAGGGAATCCCTGAGCGGATTTGAACCAAACAAGGCATGAATGATATTTTTGAGGTGCCGACCCAGTGTTGTTAATTTGGTGCTAATCCATCATCCAACATGGCTACCAGTTTAATGTGTCAATTGGAAGATTTTCTTCTAAAGAAGTGCTGAATGAGCTTACACCCAACATGGTATGAATGATACTTGTGAGGTGCTGACCAAGTGTTGTTACTTTGGTGCTGATCCGTCATCCAAGTTCAGGCCGCCCGCACTGAACTTGTATAACATTGGAGATGCATACAAAGATCTTCTAGGGATCTGCTCAATGGATTTAAACCAAACATGGCATGATTGATACTTGTGAGGTGCTGACTGAAAACTCCAAAACTTGGAACCTGTGAGGAAATCCATACAAAGATCTTCTGCTAAAGAACACTTGAATGGATTTAAACCGGACATGACATAAATATTATTTACAAGGTGCTGACCAAGTGTTTTATTAAGTGCCAATCTGTCATCCAACACGCTAACTTATAGACATATGGGACCCTATGGGAAATGCATACAAAGATGTATTTCTAGACAACTGCTGAATGGATATAAATGAAACATATACAAGGTACTGACCATGTATGCTACTTTGGTGCAATTCTAACACAGTTCTTGTTTTTGGAATAAAAGTTGATTCCCAGTGATATACAACCTTAGTCATTGTAAAAGCAATAAATAAAGAACAAAATATTCAGTTATTTTTTATTTATTTGCACTGCACAACAATCGTATTTCTTGCATATCCAATGTATCATATAATCCTTATTTACAAACAGTAAACAAAACTATTATGTGGAATGTACACTTTAAATAAATAAATATGAACAAAAACTGACAAAAAACATAATAAAAAGTTATTCAGAGGTATTTCTGTAAACTTGGAAATCATTGATATGTAAAGCATGATATTTGTACATGAAGATGAAAACAATGACAAAAACATAAGTAAAAACTAGTTACATTCCTCCTAATTCTGTGATAGAATTTGGTAGTAAATTGTAAAGCAGGTAATTTTTTACAATATTCTAAGTTTTGCTACATTTGCAAGTTTACGGAAGTCCGAAAATTAAATCTCACCAAAATAAAGTCTGTATTTATTCTTTACACAATTTCCCATTCATAAAAACTCATGAACACTAAAATTTTAGGAGAACAAATCATGATACTTTAAAACTATGAAAATTACTCTTTATATGATAGTAAGGTAAATTTGTCTATAGATTGTTGTGTTTTTCATAAGAGATCAAGTTTAACTAAAAGCCGTTTACTTTACTTATATGATAAAAAAGAAAGAAAAATCATTTCCTATTACTAGGAGTCATCATGATTTGTTGCCTTAACAGTACAAAAATTTGTTTTAATTTCAGTCTTGCTCACCTCATCTGAAATAATAAGTGTAGTTATGAGAAAATCAACAAACAGCCTATTAATAGAACAAAAATTGTCCACTAGTTATCAACCATAGCCTTATTCAGGTATGACTTCAAGTTGAATTTATTTATAGCTATAGACACTGTATAAGAGTATCTTTGTAGTCAAGAGTTTGAAAACCACATAAAAATGTATTTTAAAATAACTTTATATGAAAATTTAATAAAAGCATTTGTACCTTAAACTTTTAAAAAGTATGTGGCCCTTTTTTAATTGTAATCATTCCATGACAGCATTTGAAGAAAATGAAAGTTCCCTATAATTTTCATAATCAGGATTTTTTTCATAGAAAGATATACGTACAACTAAAGCATAAATCATTAGCTTGAAAGTTATAGAAAATTCTCAAGGCCACACAGAACAGAAAAAAATATCTTCTGTTAAGAACAACAAATAATAGTATTGTATTGCCTTATTTTCTACATCACAGCAAATTCAATGACAAAATGTTCTGGGTTTTTACTGTTGACAAAAACTAACAACAGAAACGAAATGTGCTGAGAAGATCTGGAGCATTTTTTTTTCTTAAATATTCTAACCATGTTTTCAACACAAAATACTGCCATCATCAGAATCTTGAAATAAGGTGCCCTAACAGACTACAATCTTTCTTGGATCAGCACAACGACCACAACAAACAAATATTTGTGTATCATAATGATGAAATTCAAATACATGTAATAAGCAAGCAACTTATTTATCTCCCTTACAATTTTTATCTATAAATAAAAATCTATTCCAATACTGTATTTGTTTTTTAAATCTAAAATGATTAAAGGGGTTGAACCTTTTTCAAACTATAGACTTTGAATAACAAAAAAGTCTCTGAACACATATTTCCAACATTTCGACCAACCGTCCTTCTTCAAGGACTTTAAATAATATAGTTTTTACTGTAATTAAAAATTTCAAAGAGATATTTCATTGGTATTGAAACAATAACCACCCAAAATCACAGACTGGCTGCATAAAAAGGTACAAGTGTTTGTAAATAAAAGACTCCATAAAACATTAAATATTCACCTCTGTAAAAATTTGGTAAGATATTGGAAATGATCATTTAACTTGGAAAGAAGAAAACTGATTTATTTTGCCCGTGATAGTGAAAGAAAAGAGAAAATAACACTTTGAGATGTCAAAATTTGGTAAAAAAGACATGAAAATTCTAAACTCACCAAGTCAGAAACCATGGAGCCATAGAAAACTATTGTCCCTGCTTTAAAATCAAATATAAAAAAATATATCTCACTCAAATATTGTTTGTTTCACTCCCAAACCTGAAATCGAGGATCCACCACTGGATAGCCAAGAAAGTTTTGAATCAATGTAGTTTTTTTTTGTAATAGGATATATGCTAAGTTGGAGAAGTTAAATGGATCTTATTGTCTTTACAAGGATATGATTTGTTCAAGGAAGAAAAAATGCCGAAAGGCTTACCAGGAGTATAAAACACTTGATATAAATGTCAATTTCACAAAAAAATCTGAATCCTTTTTTTCAAACATTTTTTAAAACTAATTCTGAAAACCTTAGTATAGAGAGATCAATGCAAAATCACAACTTTTTCATCCAAGTTTAATGATCATTTCTAATTAAAATAATACATAACAACGATATAATATAATGACAATAAAATATCTCCAAAAACAATTAACATTCGATAAAATTTTAATAATAACAGTATTATATTATGAAATGAGACCAAAAAAACATTGCATCTCATTTTTATAACTAGTTTATCCACAACAAAAAACTACCAAACAAACAAACAAACTGGAAGCCTTAATACAAATTACATTGACGTTCCATTTGCACCAATACCTTTACCCTTATCATGTAATAAGTGGTGTGTTCACGAGTAATATATTAAGTGTTGAGTTCACATGTAGAATATATTCTGAAACATTTTGAACAATACATCTTGAACCATGTTCACAACAGAACTACTTGTATATATGATCTACCATGTTCACAATAGAACTACTTTTAGATATGATCCACCATGTTCACAATAGAACTACTTTTAGATATGATCGACCATGTTCACAATAGAACTACTTGTAGATATGATCTACCATGTTCACAATAGAACTACTTGTAGATATGATAAACCATGTTCACAATAGAACTACTTTCAGATATGATCTACCATGTTCACAATAGGGCTACTTTTAGATATGATTGACCATGTTCACAATAGAACTACTTGTAGATATGATCGACCATATTCACAATAGAACCACTGGTCGATATGATAGACCATAGAACTACTTGTAAATATGATAGACCATGTTCACAATAGAACCACTGGTCAATATGATAGACCATAGAACTACTTGTAGATATGATCAACCATGTTCACAATAGAACTACTTGTAGATATGATCGACCATGTTCACAATAGAACTTCTTGTAGTTATGACCGACCATGTTCACAATAGAACTTCTTGTAGTTATGATCGGCCATGCTCAAAATAGAAAAACTTGTAGATACGATCAACCATAGAACTACTTGTACTGGTAGATATGATCGACCATGTTCACAACAGAACTACTTGTAGATATAATGGACCATGTTCACAATAGAACCACTTGTAGATATAATTGATCAGACCCAAGATAGATTCTTTTAAAAATTTGATTATTTTCACATTTTACAATTTGAATGAATTTGGATAAATTGCATTTAGGTCTAATACAATGTACTTCTCAATCGAGACTGGTACGATTGATCCTGTGCTTGTTTCAAAGCACTTGAATCTATGGCAATCAAATCATCCGAAATCATTTTATTTGAATCAATCTGTCCCAGACCACTTCGTTATATGAAACTTAAAAAGCCTGATTACAACTGATACATATATCTTCAAAGTGTGAACAGCTAAAACGCACTGGAATGGATCACTGTCAATTCAAATATTGCCAGTGTGAACAGTCTTGTATAAAATGTATTGATAAATGTTTGCGTCCATATGTAATATAAAACATTCTGAAAGCATACTGCACATAGAAGATTATAAATAAGGGATGATGTATCGTAATCCTAGACCAAAACAAAGGAATTCAATCTCACATGGGTTTATTTAGAATATGGTATTGAAAAGTCTTTCACCCTCGATGACTTGACATCAAGAGATTTTGAAAACCAGTACAACTTTTCTAACTGAAATGTGAGTTTTAAGTAGAATGCCATCTATAAATTTACTATAAGGTCTCTGTTACTCTAAATGTTTTTGGTTTTAGAAGTTTAAAAGCAATGCAATAATTTGTTTAGTGACCCCTCTCCCCTCCATAATAATTTCCTATCAATTCCTTTAAATTTTTTCATGTAATGTCACCCACACAACCTGTGTTACACTTATGAAAAATACGGAGGATTTCAGTTTCCCGCCAGATTTTAATTTGCTTGTATTTTGGAAAAAAAGTGTGGCAACCTAACAATTTTATTTTCACATGAAGTACTTTTTTCCCCAAATCTATCAAAAATAACCTTCATTTTTAAATAAAGTTATTCCTAATCTGAGAATGGGACATTTCAAATGCTGTTTTGTCACAATCTAAATTTACATGGTAAAGGCATTCACAAACACAATGAAAATAATGCAATACATTTGTGATATATATAGAATTTTATAGTCACTAACCTTAAGTCTTAAAACATAACAACAATTCCAAGTTGTAAACATAACATGACTAGATTTGACTAGTTTTTATGACAAAGTCACAATTGCAATGCTTAATAGGTATCGTAAGTCACAATTGCAATGCTTAATATGTATTGTAAGCAGACAAACTGAAGCTGTCTAGAGTACTGAGCCCAAAAATCAGCAAGCTGAAGACAATTAACAAGCCCATTTTCTGCTAATCAAAAACTATCAGTTTGTAGTTTTCCTTATACGTTTTTAAAAATGGCAATGAGTGATTTTGTTTGGAGAGATCAAAAAAAGACTTAAAATACAGAGAAGTGTCTGGAAATTGAGATCTACTGGGAATTGTTTTCGGAGTATGCCGTTTTTCTTTCAAAAGATTTCAATCTCACCTGAACACTTAAGTATAACATGAAATTCATCCTCCCCAACATTCATGAGATGTCTTTTACTGTCAGCATTAATACAACCTTTGTTTAAAGAAAATTTTCCAAACTGGAAAATAATCATCCTATTCTATCAGTTTTAAAAAAATTAAGAAAAGCTTGTGCCATTATCTAAATATAGACTTAAATATTATCAGTTTTGGTATTCAAAAAAACATAAATCAAAATCTTTGATATGAAATATGATATCATTCATCCCACAATCACAACTAAAATATGTCACAGGATGGCAAATATATTCACTTGAAAAGACAAAAATGTAAAAATTGGTATTGCACTAAATGTTGAATTAATTGACTTTTTTAAAGACCAAAATATTCACTGAAGAAAATACCTTCAACATAAGATATTGCACTTATCACTTATTAATATATTGTTAGAAAAAAAATTAAAAGAATATTTTCTATAATTGACCTTTTTTTAATATTATCAGTTTCTCTAAATATTAATTTTGGTACAGCTGTGCCATTTTGACCATTACCACTTGACTTCTGCTGACAAGATATACTTGGTCTTCATTCAATTTTTGATGATGTATACATGTATATGTATTTAAATCTGATTGATTTTCTTCAATTCAAATTTTTTTATGTTGTGGCACCAAAACAATTCTTACTTTGAAACTGTTGAAAATTTGGGTAATCTTTTAAGCTGTTAATGTTCTAAAACAATGTGTCAAAAGCTTTTTCTTTTCTCAGATATTTCAAAATTTACCCTATAAAATTTTAATCTATGAAATTGAAAAAGTAATATAACAGTATTCTATTCTAATTGTTTTGTGACAAAGTTTTAAGTAATGACAAAACTGGTATATAAATTTTAAACACTGAAGATATATCCATAGGAAAAATAGCTTGTTTTCAAAGACACATATACATGCATATATAAAATAAATGTGAATTCATTTTGTATTCAATTGAAGGTTGGGTAAAGACAGGTTTAAAATTCAGCCAGGGTTTGTTTAGATATGTTCTGAGTATAGACTTTGGTTTTGAAATGTTTTAGGTTAAAGGTTTCTAATTTAGTCAGGGTTTAGTACAGGGTTTGGGGTTTTGTCATCGTTTGTTTAAGACATATTTAAGGTTTAACCCTTTCCTTCATGAGACTTGGCTGAGAAGTCAATTTTTGACCGTTCTGAATTGAGCTAGAAAATCAAAATGTTCTAGTTTCTTTGAAATTTTACCAAAAAGATTCATACTTGGTGGAAGTACACACTGGCCAAATTTCTTCAGGAAAATGCTATCAAAAGCTAGTTCCTTGTTGCCACGGAGACAAGAGGGGACCTCAAAGAGGACAAAAATACATTTTTTGACATTTTTTGCCATCCAAAATCAGGTTTCAAAATTTTTTAAAAATCTGTAGTACATACTACACCTAGCAAATCACCAAAATTAAAAAAATCTACCTTTTGAACTATAGGCTAGAGGGCTTGAACCCCCTTCGAACCCCCAGACACAGAGGGGGCACATCCCCCTCTGGGACCCCCGAGATATCTTTTTGGTCCCCAACCCCGCACAAAAAACACTCAATTTTTTGGCCCAAGTTATATTTTGTTCAATAAGCCCAAACCCTTATCCTAGAGCCTCAAAAACACCCTCCTATAGCTCTGAAAAGGGGGGACTGAGAGGCGTCAAAAGGAGTCTAAATGAAGGAAAGGGTTAATCATCAGGGTTTTGTTTACACATGTTTGGGGTTTAGTCAGAGTTTTTTTTAGACAAGTTTCATGTTTAGCCAGCAATTAGACACTTTTTACTGTACCGTAACTAACTTTTTTATTGAAAATCTTGAGAAACATGCTATTTTTCTGGATTGGTAAAATGCCATTTTTTATTTAATAATGATATGACTGTGATTACTAAGATCTAAGAATGACATTTGGTCCTATTATATAACTATTTACCATTTTATAATAAATTGTTTGCCAGATATTTTTGTTCCCAAGAAGAAAAATAAACCAGAAAATTTGTTTATACTTTTTAAATTTGCTAACCTTTCTTTCTCTTGTTCACTACACCAATGCTTTCTCATTCTGATATACAACCCTTCACTAAAATTGTAAAAATCAATTTTATATTGATAATTGTTACAATAATCACTATTTAAATATTTATACACTAACAGAGAGTAAAACATTTCAAGTACATGTGGGCTTTTCCATTAAAATACATGTACCAGGGTGGGAAGGCAAATTTTCTACTACTCCCACAACCAAGGGTAATGGACAAATATGAGTATAGCAATAAGATGCAAAATCCACTAGAACCCACAAGAATTTTCATTTTCTGCCTTCCAACCCTAGTACATCCTTTTTAATGGAATAGCCCTGGGTGCATTTGCTTTATGAACCATAAAAATCAACATCTGCCCTCCCAATCCACATTATCTCCCCTTCCTTTATCACGCTATGACTGAATGCATAAGATAACAATATCCATATGTATATATATAGATTATAGCAAAACAAAAATACAAACAATTTATTATAAAACTGGCTTTGCATGCCCTTGTAATTAATAGCTCATAATCCATGTTGAAATCCATGGTTAAACTATACAAATAATTTACTGAGCACTTTATAATTTGATGTCTTTGTATCAATTCAAAATGTACAAATATAACCTTGTTCCTTTGATTTAACCAATCATATGCACTGAAACATCAACAGATTTACAGTATCTCTGAAATGATCAATCAAATGCCTTAATACACAATAATCCCTTTTTCTTTTATTTTACCATTCATTTGCAGTTAAATAAAAATACTGCCCTGCAATTTTCTTTGGACCAATCAAATGCAGTGATATACCAAAATCTGTTTTGTACCAATCAAATTCACCCTTTTTTAAAAATTTCTGTTTGTATCTCCAACCAATCAAAATTCTGTTGTTTCTTTAATTAACCAACCAATCACATGCAGTGATATATATAAACTGTCCTGACCAATGAAAGGCAATCATACATCTACACTGGATAAAATGTGATGAATTATTTGCTTTAAAAGTCCATAACTATGGATATCCACAATTTTCTCATTGGTTTTTTTTCTTTGCTTGGTTTATTAAAATAGATGTACAAGTTTACTATTATCTACACAAGTAATATATCTGCATTACAATGTCCAATTCTATAAATAGTCATCTGAGATCACCATCCCTCCGACTGTATACGACGTGCGGGGCGATGTACGGTTGTTGAGACAGTTATATCAGAACATTCATCTGAGTCCGAGGTAATATCAGAACTCTGAAAATATAAAAGTTATATAATTAATGACATGGGATGAGGTTAAAATGGTCATTTAACAACCAGGAATTAAATGATTAACAAGACCAAGAAATTTTGAATTATGCATTTATTGTTATGCAATTAGATTATCATCAAAAGTCAACAAAAAAATATTTGACATCTGGGAAGATTTTATTCCAATTTTTAATTTGTAAAAAAAAAGAAAAAAAGAAAACACTTGAAACAAAAAGAGTTGTCTGAATGTCGAAATATGATGTTTGCTGTTTAGTTTATCGCTGCCAAAAAATCTTTGTTTACCTTTTTTTTTTTGTATTTAAAAAGATTGACAGAAAACCATCATATTATCTCTTTCTTCAAGATAGAATAGCAATTTGAAACCATATCACAAGGATGTTTAAAGATTATTGTATACTGGGAAATTTTTGTGCTGTCTTTATTTCGCGGTTCTCATTTCACGGTTTTCGGTCAAGCTACTACTCACCAAATTGCATTAAAATATTTGCAACAGTTTAAATTTCGTGGCTCATTCATTAACACGAAAATCGCCAAAAAAAAATGTCGTGAAAATTTTTCTGTTTACGGTATTTGAATTTTTGTGTGTGTTTTATTTTCACTGTTTCCACTATTGACAATATGGCACTAACATAATTTACTGTTCATTTCATATACATTAGATAGAACTTAAGAATAAAGTGAATATTTAACTGGCCTGCTTACACTACAATGACCAGCAAAAGAAGATGTGAAATGACCAGAGTTTGCATTGTAATGTTATGTACACATATTTTAGTAAAATTAGTAATGGTGCATTACATGATACCCCGCCACGTTTCACAAAATTCAAAGTCAAAACGGGCATAACACCAGAACCCTATGTACCACTGAACCAAAAATTAAACTGGGCCTGTGTTTTGTGGAGAACAACTTACAAACCAAGTTTGAAGATTGTACGATATTTCATTCACAAGTTATCAGTTGAGAATCCTAAAATTTTCTAAATTTCAAAGTTTCAAGGGGCATAACTCCAGAACCCCTTGAACCTCTGTACCCAAAATTAAACTTGGTCTGAGATTTACATACCAAGTTTGAAGACAGTATGTTATTTCCTTCACAAGTTATCAATTGGAAGCCCTAAAATTCACAAAATTTCAAAGTTCAAGGGGTATAATTCAAGAACCCCTTAGCCCTCTGATCCCAAAAACTGAACTTGACCTAAGTTTTGTGGTAAAAAACTAACATACCATGTTTAAAACAATATGTTATTTCGTTCACAAGTTATCAGTCAGAAACCCTGAAATTCGCAAAATTTCAAAGTTTCAAGGGCATTGCTCCAGAACCCCTTGGACCTCTGATCCCAAAATCGAACTTGACCTGAGTTTTGTGATCTTACATGCCTAGTTTGAAGACCTTATGTTATTTCCTTCAAAAGTTATCAGTTGGAAACCTTTGAGACAGACGGACAGACGGATGGACAGACTGACAGATGGACGGACAAACGACTGAGGGTATCACATAATACCTTGACACTACATGTGGCAGGATATAAAAATTTGTCATGGTTCCACTCTCAATGTACCAAGAAGATTAAAAATTGTTGAGACTTACAGGCCATATAGCAATTCAAAAATTAAAATTTGTTAATGCATCTTTCTAGAAATTCAGTGAGAAACAGAATCAATAATAACTCAAGACCAAATCTTGAAACCTTATGTTGTCCCAATCTTCTGCCATGTTATAGTTGATTTACTATCACCTTGGTCATTGTTTAGTTCCTATTCCTCAATCAGTTTTAACAATTGCTTCTATTTATTTCAAAAACAAATTCAATCAATTTTCAAGCTGGTCATTTAAATCTTCAGGTGCTCAGGTGTGACCAGTTTACTTTTACCATAAATACACATGGACAAATCTCTGGTAAAACTGAACAGCTGAAGATTTAAAAGACAAGGTGGTAAAGTAGATACTCTGTAAGAGTTTTGTATAGACCTACAAATCAATTACCTCAAACACTCTTTCAGGTGAGACTGAGACTTGGTCCCTCATTTTCTGCACTGTATACTCCTGATCTGAGAGTCCATCGGAAACATGAATCACAGCACAGTTCGCTAATTCCATATGCAAATTATCCGAACTGTTTGTCGATAACAATCCATCAGGAGTTAATTGTTCAGAATGTTCACTAGTATTTTCTTCCTCTGACAAAATTCCTTCAGAACTTAAAGTTGAACAGTATGAATGTCTGTTTCTTATTCTATCATCCTCGCTTACTTCCCCTTCTTCTTCTGACCATGAATCTTCAGAATGCTGAAAGTGACAGATTTATTAATTAATTACTAATTAATGTCTTCTCCATATATGCCAAATTTTAAAAATGTCCATGGTATTTTAATGTGTGTCAAATATTTAAAATTCTAATATCTAACAGGCAATAATTTTTGCTGGTACCAAATACTGGTTTAATTTGTGGTTAAAATGATGTTGCCAAAATTGCATACTGTTAACTATTATTTATTTTATACTTAAAATATTTCAATATCAGAAAATAAAATCAAACCATTTCAAGAGTCACAAAATTTGCAACATTTAAAAATAATCTATTATACAGTAATAAGATATCGGTAAATAGTATTCTATGAGTTTGTTTTGTTGTTTTAAACATGTGTTAGTATTTCATTAATATGTTCCACTTGTATTTATTTCTAAACCATGATCCTTTCTTTCATATAAACTGCAGATCTGAAGTCTCCAACTGTAATAATATCTATGGACATCTTTATATTGTCATTTAGAATTCTGTTACTACATATAATAAAAATATATGTAAAAACACAGAAATACTTTTTAGATTTCTGACAAATATCGCTTTTCACCTGTTTTTATCACTTAAACAGAATAAAATTTTGCCATATTGATCATTGTTACTGGTAAATTATTACCCATTTGATAATATTTCTAACATTCCAGACATGAACTATGTTGGTGGTGCAATGTTATGGCTCATGCATACATTTGCTAAATTGGTGCCACAGATTTTGAATTTAAAAGTGGCAAAAGGCAATCCCTAATTGGCAACAGCACCAAATGAACAAAATCTAAATCATTACCTTTACTGATCGTGTTCTTCGATCTCGTCGTATCACATTCCCTTCAAATCTATGTGAATTTAAATTTAAAGATGGAGAACTACGAGGGTCATTAATTTTACGATTTAACACTGTATTAATTATTGTATTGTCATCTGTATTTATATTTGACGTAGTTGTTAACGTCTCATTGTCCGTATCAAAGGAGCAGTTCAAATTTTCATTTGAGTCTTTTTCACGAAGAGTTGGTTTTGATTCATTAACATTTTCAGTAATTTGGTTTTCAACAATGTCTTTGGATTCCGTTACTGGACTAGGGCTAGAAGTATCTGCCGTTTCGGCAGTCGGACTTTCATCTACACTTATTTTACTCGACCTTTTACTACTGCAAGTATTGTCACTACACAAACCCTCACATCCGAAACACACATCATTTAAATTAGTTAAATCCTTGTCACATTTTTTACAACCAAACTCATGATGATCGTCTGATTTGAATTCACGAACGGCCGTTCCTGGACCAAGATATTTAAAAACTCCTGGTGACACATTGGTAGGATCTGCTCGTTGCAACTGCATTTGTTTTGCATGCAATTCTTCATGCAGGGCATCCTTAGTAGGACTCTTTGCTGGACTCGAAAATATACTACTCAAAGATCCTTTACTGCCTCTGCGATGCCTGCTCTTTTTCATCCGTAATTTGGTAGGAGATGGCAAAACTAACTCCGAACTGGTTGTCAAACTACTGTCCATGTGAATATTTTCAGGACTGAAAGGAAATAAAAAAAAATGTTAGCTAATTAAGATTTTAGCACACTACAGGATATACAGTGCACCCTCGTTATATCACCACCTTTTGGACCATAGAAATTTTTGGCGATAAGTGAGGGTGGCGATATATCAAGGGAATAAATTACATAGAAACTATGCAAAGTTTTTAAAAATGTACCTTGAAAATGGTTGGCGATAAGTTGAGGGACTGCGGTTAAAGAGGGGCTGTATAATGAGGGAGCACTGTAGACAAGTCAGTGTTTTAAAATTGCAATTTCTCGAAATATCTTTTAGTTAACCTTTTGGGTAAAAAATGTATAAAACACTCAGACATATTTTATTTTCCTTGCATATTCTATTTAAAGCCGGAATTGGAAGATTTTTTAAATTGATTCCAACATTTCTTTTCTGAACTCATCCTTCTTACTATACCTTTCAAGTTCTGGTTGAACTCGTGTCTACCGTCATTCCCTCATTTTTTTGCAAGTTTTATAAACTCTACTTCTAATTTTTTTGGAGTTTTATGTTTTAAAAAAAAATTCCTGTCATCAACATTTGTATCTCTCTTGAGCTCAAACATATACTTCCAGTCAAGCTGTCAACATCTTACTCTTTTGAGTTTCATTATCTTGTTTGAAGATGGTCCAGATTATTTCTTTTTGTGTCACATAAATGTTGTTTTCAATTTTACATGTTAAATCATTATTTGTTGTGTTTCATGAAAATTCATAAAAATGTAACATGGAAGCCAAACATTATTTCACTTTTTTCATGAAATGACATTTTATTTTTCATACACCAATACACTGAACCCACTTGTGCTACCTCTGGTTGGATAAAGGCTTTTATTTTCCTTCTTCTTTATCTCTTAGTTCGAAATTTGTAACTTTACCTCGTAGCTTCTGACCCAGACTTATAAGGTCTTTTTTTATTGATTCTTTCTAGCCTTTCTTGAGCTCGTATGACTGGTCTAACTATGCTTTTCCTTTTCTTGGCATACATGGCAAGTTGTTGTTCCCTTCTGCATCAAAAAAGAAAACTTTAATCATTTTAAAAAGGCTACAACAAGTTACTTATGTTTTGACTCAATGATGGTTCATTAATGTTTTAATACTGCATAGTGTGATATGTCATACTGTGCACCAGATAGTGGTGGAATCTACAATAACATTGTTTCTACAATATAGCCTTATTACATGTATGCTGACCTTTGTTTCCTTTGCTTCTTTGTTTAACACCATCATTTTTTTAAGGACCAATAGGGCCTGTAAGTCTCGTACAATTTTGGAACTACGGGATCAAAAATTGTACCCAGAAGTTACATTTTAATCAAAGATATATGACGTTTCAAACAAAAATTTGAACGCCATAATCCTAAGACGTCATGTTTTAGACGGAAACGTTTTCAAATTGCCTGTTTAGCATTGATTCTCGTGAGTCACATGACGAGACTTATAGACCCTATTTCAAATATGCTTTTTCATTTAGTATTAGTCTCCATATGTAACTCGAGGTTGACATGCCCTCTGCAAACAGACAAATTGAAGTGTGATTTTTCAGTACATATAATGACATTTGTGTCTGTAAGACACATATAATGCCCCTTCTGAACACATGTGTTATATTTTTAGAATTTGACAATGTGGAAATGTTTATGATTATCAAGTGAAAATCATTACATTTTTTGCATATGAACAAGCAAAAACATAAACAATAGATCATTGGAGAATTAGCAAGATTTTCATGTGATACATCAGATGACTGATGTGCTTGTTAAAAATTCAAACAGATTACTAACTTCATTTATATATTAAATCGACAGTTTTTGTTAGTGTTTCGAGTGAAAATGTGTTTAACTTTTGCATCTTCTTACATTTGTTTTGTTTTTCCCCTTTTCTGATCTTATATAGTGTAAACAAGAAAATTTTCACTATATTTGCAATCAAGAAAAATCCGTGAAAATTTCCACCACACGAATAGTTTGGTTTTGAAGTCTTACATGTGAAAGTAATGACATGGTCGAATAAAAAAGGCTCTGAAACCGAAAACTATCCCCTTGCCAAATGTTTGTACAACAAAATCATGAAAATAACACCCAAAAAATACTTCCATATTAACAGTATGCATAAAGCACGTAACACAGACAAAGGTCATGTGATTCTTTACTGTCAACTGATTCATAATCAAGACAAAAATATAGAAAAGCTTACTTAATTAATTCCCTTTCTCTTTTCTCAAGCTGTAACATACATGCTGTCAGCTCCATGTACAAATTATTGGCCCTCTCAAGTTTCCTTTCATAATGGTCCCTTACATCTTGTGCATGTCTAAAAATACAAAGAATAAAATAAACATTCAACAACTCATGGGTGCCTTTATTTTTGGTTTATTTGTATTTCCTTTTTCATACAATGCAATATAGATATTTTATTTTTCAATATCGATGTATATTCTATTTTAGGGAGAAGCTGTTGATTTTTATTTTTTTTTTTGAAAGGTGAATTTGAAATGGAAAGGCATATTCCTTCAAATACAGGAAGACAGCTCACTGAATACTAATAGTCATACCCATTGTGCAAGGTTTGTTCTATTGAAACACATTCAATGCCCCCTAGACATAAATTGGAAAGACAAATGGATGTACAGAAAGACAGGGATAAAACAATATTTTCCCTGAATATTTGTCACAGAGGCAGAAAAATATGGACAATGCAAGTAGGCAAATTAAGACAACAAATACCCAAATGTAGTACCTTAATTCTTCCCTCCTGCGCTTCACTAGCTCCTCTTCCAGGTGGGGCATGTGTGTTCCTTCACATCGGATCAACTGAAGCTGTTCTTTGATTTCTTCTTTCCAAATAATCTGCAAAAAAGTTTAAACCAAACAATAATAAATGTTGAGAATTACACTAATTTTGTTAAACTATAGTAACATTCAGTTTCTATTGTTGATACTTTATATGGTGATCAAACATGTATGGCAATAACAAAAGGGTAAGTACCAATATAACTGTAAGTGTCCAAATGAATATTTGCCTTCATTTTGTTTTTTTGGTGCCATGACCAGTATAGCACATTTCAGGTTACATCATCTTTTTAGGTGCATTTAGATATTCAACTGAAGGGAAAATCAAAAGATTTTATTGTTGCAACAGTAAAACTGTAATAAGACTCTAAACTTCCAAATCTCTCCTTATAAAGCCAATTTCACAATCCAATCAAACCAACATTGAGGTATCAAAAACCATGCGTTTTGTGACTTCCAGATGAATATCAACAAATCTTTATTCTTCTATAATTTTCTCACCCAGAATAACATGTCTTATGTTCTTTCACTTCACATCAAATTTGGATTATAAATTTCCACAACTTTGCATGTGGAACCACCAAAAGATTCATATTCTTTTATAAAGACACTTCATGATATTTTCTATGTCTATGCTTCAGATATAGTAAAACATTTCATTCATATCTTTATCTATTTTTATTTATTTATATATTCATATTTTTTTCCATATTTTTTTTGAAAAGTGTTGCTTGGATTGGCATCAGAGCTAATAACATTAAAACACTATTGTGTATACCTGTGCTTCAATGAAATCTTGGTGTTTGAAGTTCAGTAATTCTGGTGAAGCAATTTCTAAATGCATCAATATCTGTCTAAATGATGGTCTGTTTCTTGCTTTAGGTGACCTTAAAAGAAAGTATAATAGTTAGACACTGCAGACAGTATCGTATGTAAAGCCATCAAAATTATTGTAGATGCTTAAACATGACTGTTTTTTTTTAATGAAGGCAGGCACATTTTATTATCTTTTTTATTTATTTTTTGTCAGTGTCAGTGAATAATGTTGGTAATATTTGGAAATTGCCGCAAATCATTAAAAATTTAAAAACAATTTCATACGAGGGATACCCAACCCAAATGGAAATAATATCATATGTATAGCAATAGAACACAAGCGTGAACGAAGCTCATTAATTTATATCTCCTGCTACCCCATTTAATTCCAGAGATTAAAAAAAATCAAATCAAATCAAATTTAAAATAGTACATGAACAATAGCAATATGCGCTGAAAATTGAAAGTTTTAGTGAATTTTATTCAGTCGTCTAGGAGGAGTTGTTGCCACAAAGTATGTACCCATATGGCAGACACACAAACGAATGAAGCAAATGGACAAATATACGGACAAACTGACTGCATTATCACTATATATCTCCCCCATAAAGCAGAGTCTATAAATATGCTATTACCTCTCATCTCATCTCCTAACCTGGTCATGTAAAGTGACATTCAGTCTCGTAACAGAGCTGATTTTCCATTTGCAAAGAAAAAACAGGCTTCATTAGAAATAAAGATCAAGTAAAATAAAGAATGATTATGGCATAATCCTGAAGGCAGTAAAACCCCAGATTTCTGACTTATATCAGGTAAGCTTGTATACTGGTAATTCCATAATCCTTCATTATTTAAGAAATAATTTATGGGCGCAGGTGGTTTGTTGGAGATATGGGTGGCCATTATTTTTCGTTAATATTTTACCCAGAGCGTAGCACAGCGGAGTGAGGGGTAAAATAAACGAAAATAATGGACACCCATATGTAAATCCACTACAAAGCATCGGCGAACATGAATTATTTCGATCATAATGGTAACGACAGCCATTACTTCAGATTTACTGATGTTTTTGTGCACAAAACATATTGTGACGTCGTCAATTTCAGCGTAAAGGCTGTTGTGAAGTCGCTCATTATGTTATTGGAGATTTTATTATAGCTAGTCGTCATGGTTTCCATTGTTCCCATATTAGAATTTGACATAAATACCTACCAACATTGTCTCATCAGCAGTTTAAATCCCTCGGGACAGGATGATGGCACTGGTAAATGTAGGCTGTTACTTCCTACTCCCCAAATTATTGCTGAGGAATCAACATCTTTATATGGAATTTCTCCTGATAATAGTTCCCATAATACAACACCAAAGGACCTGAAATGTATTTATGATATTATTTATAATTTAATAAAGTAATTTTTAAGCAAAGTTCCAAATTTGTAAGTTAACTTAAGTATGCAAAATACAAATCATAGACTAAAATCAGCTCAACTTAATTGAATTTATTTTATATCTATATCTACTTCTTATTTTTAAAATATTGTGGTGATATTTCTTAGCCCATCTATCATCTGTATATTGCGAGTGTATATCTTTCTGTAATTCAATTACTTTTCCTGCTTGTTTGATGTAATATCAAATAGTCGTCATGTTTTTTTTTTCATAAATTTCATATATTTTATTCTTCTGAAGAAATCAAACCACCAGATTTTCCTTCTTTTTAAATAGATAAATCTTCATGATAACCATACAACAATTTGATTATCTCCCTTATACCAGTCCAAAATATAAATCAGTGAAGAACAAGCTCTGAACATTAAGCAAGTTTCATTTTTTTATGTGATAAGAAGCCAACATTTATTATTAATTTTTCCCTTCCAATATAACAGCCATTGATGTTACCATTTCTTCCAAATTCCCCTTTGGGTTTTGTCCATCATACATTTCACTCAACCTGTCACCTAACGACCATATGGCATCCATATAAGACTTAATGGTATATCCAACAGTTTCTTGTAATATTGTCAGATTTCACTATTATTAGATATGCTGTAAAATGAGTTTGGAGCATTTAAAAAATTGCAAGAATATATTGGGAAACCGATCTTGTTTCCATGGAAATCAAGGTAAAACATGAAAGACAAATCTGGTTGTACATAAAAAATATCACAATCAAAACAACAGAAAAATAAAGTTGAAGTTATAAATATTTAAAGAAAAATTCTTTTGATACACTGTTCTACATCTATTAACACACAGCATCTATAACATATAAAGTGGCTTTAACTTGCCCATGTCAAAAAGTCTGCAATATTTTAAATATTTCTAATATTTTCAATTTCATGATATTTTAATATTGTGAACTGTTTAATCTTCTATTCAAAAATGGCAAAAAAAGATAAAGGTCACCAGATTCGTTACACAGTCAAAAATAATAAATATGCAACTTTTGAAAAATCTCCCATGGTAATGTAATTAAGTTGACCTTATGTCTAAAATAATTTGGATCCCTTTGAGACGTTACATTTATAAGTTTCATATTCTGGGAAAACGCATTCTGGGAAAAAATTGACCTATTTTTTTCAGCTATTATCTCCCCTGAAACTAGTGGATATAGCATTAATAATACATGATTGCACTTAAACATTGTTTAACTGTATCTCTATAAAAGGTGTACTTTGTAAAGTCATTACCATATATCAACTTTTTCTGAACAGGGTTCATTTCGGATAACCTCTGGAGCCATCCAAGCTACTGTTCCCGCAAATGACATCTTGGTACTCTTTTCATTCCACGTCCTACTGGTCCCAAAATCTGAAATTTTGACGATGTCATTCTTGGCAACTAAGACACTGAAATGGAAAAGAAATTAAGAGACATGATTAAGTGCTTTATATTTTCCTTATACACTAGAGTAAGAATAAGATATACATACAAAAGTATGCAGTTTTAGAAAGGCCATCATAACAAAAAATCCTAGATTCTTATCAAATCTTTTGAAAAACTAAGGGCGATTGGTTCCATTATTTATCATTTACAGTGAAAATTGTGGTAAATTTTGAAGAAAATGACCAATATGGGCAAAAAAATTAAAGGGAATTTCTTCCAGGGCTGAAAAAATTGGAGCTAACAGGGATGAAGATTTATCTAGAACATTTTCTCTAATATTGCCTTGTTTCACAATTTTGAGTGTTTTTCCTATTTGTTGTAATTTTAGAATTGCTGTCTAAAAAAATCCTGGTTTGAAAGTTTGTTAATGAGAATATGGAAACCTCTCCTAATGCTAGCCTGAGATGCAACATTTATTTATAAGTGAGACTACACATCAGTCATATTTCTCACAAAAAAGAAACATCTAAGAATGATTTCTAAACTGATAAGCATAGTTATATAATGTGGTTGTGCATGTTATCAAATTTCTGACCATTTCATAAATTAAGAATTTATGAGTTTCAAAATTTTCTTTCACCAGGTTTGATTATCCATTTTCTTGAATAATCATCTAATTTCCATCCAATTTTCACCAGTGATAGAACAAGTATAATTTTCATCAGTGAAAAAATGGCTTTTTTTATTAATTTCCTGCCAAATGCAATAAAATTCTTCTCTCAGTAATGTTGTTAATGGAAATTTAAAAGTTCCAAAACCCAAGTCTGAGCTTTTCAAAAAGTCTTTTACTTATTCAGGATTTGTGTTATGGAATGAGCTACCAAAATCCATTAGAAACTCTCCATCTACTAACTCTTTTAAGGAAAATGTTAAGAAATATATTTTACAGAAAACTGTTGATCATGATGATATATCACAAATAGATGTTTGTTAAAATTGTGTTTTAATTATGTTAATGTTTGGTATGTTTTTTTTATGTTTACATTTATGTATAAAATGTATCTATAATGTATTGATATTGAGGGCCTCAGGGAAGATTAGTTTTGTAACTAACTGTGTTACCCTCTTGAAATAAAGCCTTTATTATTATTATTACTATTATTATTATTAATAGGAATTCAATCCTCTGTGTTTAACATACTATTGCAAGAGAAGCAGATTCTACAACTTTCTTCTTGATTAACTTTTCAAATGTTTCAAAGCTCAGTAAGTTTAGCATTCAAACATTTTCCAAAATTTATGTCACTCAATATAAACAATTTCATAATCACATAGCTCCCGTAGAGCCTATATCTAAAATATTATTTTATTATATAAGTTTGTTCATCTGGAAAAGAATGCATTCAGTGGTTACATACAGATTACAGGAACAGCTGAGGAATGTGTTAGTGTTAATATCCTAACAATGTCAAACTGTAGACTCCCACTTGCACATTCCGTTTTCTTATATAGTAATGTCTTTTTTTTTTATTTAATACAATTTCAAGCCTATATATGATGAAGAAATGTCCAGCCAACCTCAACCTCATGCCAATCTACTAGAAAAACAAAATTATTAAGACTAACTGAACACCAAATAACAATGACCAAAGCTTGATACTGGGTACAATATAAAACTAGAAGAACTGTGAGCAAAGCTCACTTATAAATACCCCCCACAACCCCATTTGTTTCAAGAAATTATAAAATCAATCAAATCGAATTCTGAAATAGAAGGTGCACATCTATTATGTCATAAAGACTGTGTTGAAGTTTCATGAAAATATGTTCAGTGGTTCAGGAGGAGTAGCGGATAAGAGATGGGTACAAACTAGTAATGGGCAAGTCCAGGTTTCGTATGGGAAACTCCAAAAATCAATCAAATGAAATTCTGAAATAGGAGATGCACATCTACATTATGTCATAAAGACTGTGTTAAAGTTTCATGAAAATCTGCTCACTGGTTCAGGAGGAGTAGCGGATAAGAGATGGGTTCCCCCTTGTAATGTAATGGCCAAGTCCATGTTTTGCTAAGGGATACCCCAAAATCAATCAAATCTAAATTTGAAATAGGAGGTGCACATCTACATTATGTCATAAAGACTGTGTTAAAGTTTCGTGAAAATCTGCTCACTGGTTCAGGAGGAGTAGCGGATAAGAGATGGGTTCCCCCTTGTAATGTAATGGCTAAGTCCATGTTTTGCTATAGGAAACCCCAAAATCAATCAAATCTAAATCTGAAATAGGAGGTGCACATCTACATTATGTCATGAAGACTGTGTTAAAGTTTCATGAAAATCTATTCAATGGTTCAGGAGGAGTAGCGGATAAGAGATGGGTACCCCTAGTAATGTCATGGCCAAGTCCATGTTCCCCAACTAGAGGCTCACATGAGCCTAAATCGCTCACCTGGTCACTGGTTTTATTCACCTATAGACCACCCATTCATACTATAAATCAGTTCAGCAGATGTTACATTTTCATTCTTGGATGAGGTACAAACTAAAAATCACAAATTTGGAAGGGATCACCCAAAGACAATCGTAACCAAGTTTGGTTCCAATTGGCTCAGTAGGTTCAGAGGAGAAGACATTTGAATGCATTTCCCATAGAGTCCCTATGACGTTAAACTATGTTCCATACTGGCGGCCATCTTGGATGAGGTAAGAACGTAAAAATCACAAACTTTAAAGGGGACCACCCAAGGACTATTGTGACCAAGTTTGGTTCAATTTGGCTTGGTAGTTTCAGTGGAGAAGATCTTTGGATGCATTTCCCATAGGGTCCCTATGTTAAACTATGTTCCCCGCTGGCGGCCATCTTGAATTAGGTATGAACATAAAAATCACAAACTTTGAAGGAAAACATCTAAATACTATTGTGACCAAGTTTGGTTCCAATTGGCTCAGTGGGTTCAGAGGAGAAGACATTTGAATGCATTTCCCATAGGGTCCCTATGTTAAACTGTGCTCCACGCTGGCAGCCATCTTGGATGAGGTACAAACGCAAAAATTATAAACTTTAAAGGGGACCACCCAAGGACTATTGTGACA
>MJUU01012668.1:14559-29372 GCA_002080025.1 Modiolus philippinarum | reverse complement strand
CCCCCCCCCCTTAGGTTGGAAAATATTTAAAAGTCCTAGGGGTTTTTGAAAAAATTGGGTTCCGGGCCTCCCCTTTTGAAAAAAATTATGGATCAGACCCCCTCTTAGCAGAAAGTCTGGATCTGCCACTGCTTCCATTTAAAGTAGCCGAGATATGTACTTGGACCTAAAATTAAATGCAAGGCATTCAAGTGGAAAATATAGGTCAAAGAGACCTAATCTTCCATGAGACTGTGAGTAAACCTAGGATGCATTTGTATGCAAAGTTTGATGAACCTAGCTTTCATAATTTTAGCTTCCAAGATATATATACCCAAATGTGGAAACAGACATTGATGACAAGGGTACTCCAATAGTCCCCTCAATTTTGTTAAGGCCGACTAAAAATGACATAGAAATAATGTGTGACTGACAGCAGGTAAATTAATAAACTGCTTTTGATTGGGGGTGTTTTAATTTCAATATAAGCAGAATTTATCAAATTGAATAAAATATACATTACAACCCAAATTATACCAATACAAACTGAATTTGTTGGTAAATCGTGACATTCTAAATTGGATATAATAATGCCTACAACTACAAATAATTACATTATGCTGTCATTCATAAATTATACTTCGTTGTAATTCCTAAGTTCAACTCTTCACTTTACTTCAAGATTTTTTTTGTTGTTGGATGAACAAACATTTTTGTTCTATTATAATAAAATAAGTACAGTTAAACTTCAATGGCTTGAATCATGCAAAAACTCGAACACCATGGATGTATCAAACCATTTTTGTTGTCCTTGTGTTCAAGTCGTATGTTCCACTTCCAAAGCCTGAACATCCCTCTAACTTTGTTTTCATCAATAGGTTTTTTGAGCCATTAAAGTTGAACTGTATTACTTTCATCAGCTTTCAATTAATTTCAACCTTTTTGACAAGTCACGGTAAAAGTGATGCTCCATTAATAGCTGCATATTCAATTTTATCACATTTAAAAAAAATCCTGTTAATTCAGTATTGTTTGAACTTCATCACTTTTGTTCTATTGCGACAAACATTACTGCCATGATATGGAGGAAATATTGCTTCAACTGCCATTAAACAACAATTAATCAATAAACCACAACCAACATATTTTATCAACCCTTGTTAAAAAGTTTTCATGTTCCCTTTGCAATGTCTATAAAAACATAGGTTTTGTAATTGCTGGTTTTCGGAATTTCCCTACATTTCAATAATTACTTGAGCCAAACTCTGTTGTAAAAGCCCATATCTAATAATGAGAAAGGCTTTTATGTCATCATAAGATGAAAATGTGTATTAAAACGGTCGAGATTGGTATGAATTGTTGACTTTTGAAATTTTAGCTTTCTTAAGATCCTGTTGGTTATTTGTTTTCTATAACCTTTTACACATGTATCTATTTATGGTCTTCTAAATGTTTGAATTTGATCTACACTGAAGAGACATAAGTTGTTATGCTTACCAATCTGGAGCACCTGATGTCACTCCTGTTTTTAGGGGTCAATACAATAAGAACTTTATTTTTTGTGGTTATATTATGTTCTGTTTGTTTTGTCTTCGTCATTTACATTCTCTGCAATCCTAATATTGCCATGAATTATGGATTTATGATTTTTGGTTGTTGTGTAGGTATTCATTTGGAAATTTATTGTCAAAATGTCCATCTACTGAAACTACATTTACAGTGACTGTGTTATTTATGATGGTGTGACAGAATTTCCTGCTGAAAAAGACGGGGTTGTCAGACTGTCTGACTGTGGGTTTGTATTAACTGCTTGGATAGGTTTGATAACATTTGCTGTGGTTGATTAAGTATTTTGTCTTTGGGGTTGTATATATTAAGAGCTCACTTTTGCAGGTTGAAATTGTAGAAGCTGAGACTCCTTGCAGTGTTAATTTATATGGTGATCAGTTGTACTCCGCTGAGCTCTCTCCAATATTTAAAGAATTCCGTTTAAATTATATTGGAGTCATTATCAGGGCTCAAATAATAGTATTGGTGTTTAACTGATGACTTTTTTGTAAGTTTATTAACCTAATATTTCAATTTATTTACCAATCACTTACATTTAATTTTAATAAACCTAATTTCTCCATCAAATTTTGGTCAGAAATTCATAAAATTGAGTGTACTTTTAAAATGTCAATACTTTAAAGGTGTGAAAGGAACATATGTTTACATAAAAACAGCTGATGAAATAAACATACCCCGGAGAACATCTCCACACAGATAACAACAAATGGATTTCCACAATTTTATCCTTCCCATTATACAAGATATTCACACAAAAAGATTCCATAAAATGTGAAAATTATCAAAGCATCTTGTCTCCAAAAAATTTAGACCTTTATCCTACATCATACATTGACTATTTACGTCTACGTCAAAGAAAATGGCTGTCAACTTCAAGTCGTTGTAACAGGTTGGTTTGGTAAAAATTGTCATTGATTGTGGCGACACATGAGCATATAAATGTTATAAATATTGGTCCTATTGATAGATATGTATGTAATTCTGAATGGAAACATTAATATAAAGAATAAAAATTCAAACTTTATTGATTTTGATGTTTTTCAAACAAAACGTAGAATATAAACTGAATTTAAAGGCAACTGTACCATAAAGTTTTATTTGAACATTTCGTAACAGCCTGTCATAATGTGCATAGGACCTAATATGCAATGCACAATATCGAGGATTATCATTATGTTTCAGACAATACCATGTAAATTTCAATTTATATCATAGGTAGGTGGTCATATTGCACATATTGGACCTCATATGCAATGCGTGATATTGACGATTATCATTTCAGACAATATTATGTAAATGTCAATTTCATCAAAGTTGCATGTCATTGAGGCAACACAGCAGTATAAATTTGTGTCAAATCAAATTATTTATTGGATATCTTATGTAATTTCGATAATTCATATATTTGCAAATAAATTGAAATTCGATTTTTTTCAGAGTGCATTATGCAATGTTTCATGTACATGGAATATAACCGTCTAAATGTGTGGGTGGAAGTCCATAGCAAAACATGGCAGACCACTACTATAAACCAAGTTAATTAGTGCACTTTCTGAAAATTATATATGGAACAGAACTTTCTTTTTACAATAATGGCCCATACTTTGTTATATATAATAAGACATGCAGAATTTTTAGAGGTCAGAACCAAAACATAACCAACTGATGAACCGCCTGTATGAAGTTTAAGTTACTTTCCATCTGCATGTTTATTCAAAACTGTTCCAAAGTAATATTTCAGCAATGTTTCAGCAATATTTCAGAAGGGTTTCAGCAGTATTTCAGTGGGGTTTCAGCAGTATTTATGGCAGACTTCCTGGATCATTAACATATTTTATTTGCAATTCATCAAATTGATTCATTGATGAATTGCAAATAAAAATACATTAGAGGGTTTCAGTAGTTCAGCAGTTGTCCAGTAATTAATGTTCCAGCAGTATTTCAGCAGTGTTTCTTCAGTAGTGTTTATGCAGTATTTCAGTAGTGTTTCAGAAGTATATCAGTAGCATTCCACCAATTTTTCAGGACTGTTTCAACATTATTTCAGCAGTGTATCAGCAATATTTCAGTAAAGTTTCAGCATTATTTAAGAAGTGTTTCAGCAATATTCAAGTAGTGTTTCAGCATTATTTCAGCAATATTTCAGCAGTGTTTCAGCAATATTTCAGCAGTGTTTCAGCAATATTTCAGTAGTGTTTCAGCAATAATTCAGTAGTGTTTCAGCAATATTTCAGTAGTGTTTCGGCAATATTTCAGCAGTGTTTCAGCAATATTTCAGTAGTGTTTCAGCAATATTTCAGCAGTGTTTCAGCAATATTTCAGTAGTGTTTCAGCAATATTTCAGCAGTGTTTCAGCAATATTTCAGCAGTGTTTCCACATTTTTTCAGAAGTGTTTCAGCAATATTTCAGCAGTGTTTAAGCAATATTTCAGTACTGTTTCAGCAGTATTTCAGTAATTTCAGAATTTTTTCAACAGTATTTCAGTAGTGTCTCAGTAGTTACAGCAGTATTTCAGTAGTGCTTAAGTAGTTTTTCAGTAATGTTTCAGTAGTGTTTCAGCAGCAGAAGCTCAGCAGTGATTCAGTATTATTTTTGTAATGTTTAAGAAGTTTTTAGCACAATTACAATTATGTCCCAGTGGTATTTCAGCAATAGTTCTGAAGTGTTTCAGCAATATTTTAGCTAAATCATAATGATTGTTTTAGCAGCAGAGGAATCCAAAGTCCCAACAGAACTGTAAACCTTGGACAAGTGGCTAGATTTATCTTGTACAGGTTGAGTGCACCCTTTTTCATAATGGCAACTTAGATGTAACTTATTTTGTAGTGGTGATAATACAGATAGAACAGGCAACTACCAGTAAACTACTAGGCCACACAGGTCCAGAGGTGCACTCAGGCTACATAGCTGTACAAAATTAAGAAAGACGTTAACATTTTGGAAAAGATGGCCATTTCTGCATGCTGATACTGTTTGTTTGCATGGGATTTAGCACACCTCTCAGCAGTATTTAGCCACTTAATTCAACAGTATTTCAGCTATATTGTGTCTGTCAATTTTTAGTTGTGGAGGAAGCCGGGGGACCTGGAAAGAACCATCGACCTTGGGCATAACTAACATATGTTATCACATGTGGTTGCAAGTCTAGTGCAACCTTTTTTGTGGATTACAAATTAGGGTGCATACTACAGAGGTGACAGTTGGCTACAGTGATTGTACAGGTCATTCAACTATCTTCACAACTCAGCCACTAAGGTCTCTCTCGATTTGAATGCCTATACCAGAAGAGCTGCCAAATTATATTCAGATGGACTTCAAAAACCAAAAGGGCAAAGTGGATTATATATAAATGCAGATACATGTAATACAAGCCTTTTTTATAATAATACTAAATATTTATAGAAAAAAAAACACAGACAGTATATTATGCTTTTGATAATATGTCACCTTGATCTTTGGGTAGTCATTAAAAATATTATAAGGGAGAGATTCTACACTCATAGATGCATAAATAAGACATGTGTCAAATGAAAATTCCTTTGAATCAATCTAAATTTGAAGTAATCTAAAAAAGATCAGCTTACATTGTAAATCATTGATCTTGATTGATCTTTAGGTAACCAAAGAGCTGATCTGTAACAATCTGACCTAAATACCTGTGTAATTGCAACCTTAGTCTTGGAAAAAATCGCAAAATAGAGCAGACAAATCGATCTTAGCTGCTAGCAACTTCAACATAAATTGATCGTAAACAAATTTTTTTTTTCTTAAAACAAGATCTGAACAGAACTCTTAAAGGCCAATCTGAACAATTTCTGTTCATGTTTAGTCTTAAGATGCTATTATAAACTGGGTTTTGAAAACTAAAGCTCCAACTCTCTCCAGTCTGAGTTTGTTAAATCCGAAAATATATAAATGTAATCAAGGGACTTCTTAATTAAGACTTAATTAAATTTAACCAAGATTCAATATATGAGCAACAAGTTACAAAAGTAAAATAGTCTTAAAAACTTAATTTTAACTGAGGTTCAATGGAATAAATACAAAATTCTAAATCCAAGAGATGCATACCTGAACTGCATAATACTGGAGTCGCTGCAACCAAACTGATTTAAAAGCACCCCTTTGAAGAAAATAAGGCCAGTGAAATTTTGAGTAGTCTCTGTTGTGAACTTGTGGAAGGAGATGCTTCCATCCTTATAGTGAAGTTGCACTACTGTATAAAGAGTTAATTTCAAGTGTGGTTCAATTTGAAAACAATAATACTCAATACTCGGAAAACAAATTCAACATGGATGCATGTACTTATTAAAAATTCAGGTCTTTTTGTACCAGGTTTAGCATTAAAATACCAAAACATCATTAGCAAACAAGGTTTTGAACTAAGTTAACTGAGTTTACCTTCATTTTTAAGTTCGTTAACTGCTGCCTTTCCAATGATTGTCCACACTGGTCGTAAACATCCCAGAAGTCCTTCAAAGAAGCCTCTCTCTGAATCTCGGTAGGTAATATCGTCTTGGTGGGCTGTAGTTGTGGCTGGCGCTGAATGAGGTTCGGTGGGTGATGGTGTTGAAGTAGAGGAAGATTTTTCTGTTAAACTTAGCTGATCAATGTCATGCTCCAATAAGAGCATACTGAAAAAGGAAGGAATACACAAATTCTTATTTTAGTTGTGTTATTACATTAACGGTATTTTTTTTAAATACTGTGAAAGTACTTTTATTTGTGGGTTTCAATGTTTATGGTTTTGAGAAAAATCATTGCTTCAAGATTTTCTGAATTCTTGGTTTGGTGTCTTTTCCATTGTAAGTGAAGGGAAAGGTTGCCTTTCGTTGGGTTTTAAATTTCGTGGTTTAGGTCTACCACGAAATCCACGAAAATTGGAACCCCATGAATAATAGTACTTCCACAGTAACTTTTATATTATATATCTAAAGTGATAAAATTCTCACTTTTCTATAGCAATCCTATAGCCAATTTTAATTGGTTGACGTTGAAATTTTCAGAGGGTAACCCCAAGGCTGTAACCAGCAGCCATGCCACAGACCATTAATTTAGTCCAATCAGCAGTTTGCAAAATTCAAGACTTCATATTATAGAAAACATTTAGTGACTTAACAGAACAAGCAATTAGAGGTATTTATCAAGGTAATTAGGATGGGGCTTAATAAATTCAAATTCAAATTCAAATTCAAATTTTTATTATCTTTAAACTATATACAATTATTACACAAACAATAAATGACAGAAAAAAAAAACTATAATCATACGGATATGTACAAGTAAATAAACATTAAGAGTCCCCTGTCCTCAGTTCTAATGACTTATTCAAAAAGGAACCTAATTTATTTACTTGTGTTGGTGTTGATGGATTTAAAATAAGTTTGAATTTGTCTTCATCTGATAAATGCATAAAATTTAAATTTTGCAAACATTGAAACTGGAAATATGACATTCTGAGACAATTATTGGTCACACAATGTAATATGAAGTGTTGTTCATCTTCTATTACTTTACATTTTTGGCAGAGCCTTTCATTTCTAGGTATTTTCAAATGCCTCCCCATTTCTATGAGTAAAGTATGATCACTTATTCTGAGTTTAGTTATGAGTTTTCTAAATTCAAAGTTATTTATATTTAGATATTCTTCAGAAGAAAATCTATTTTTTAAAGATTTATATAGATTCAATTTACTTTTATCATCAATATTTTGGAATTTTGTTATAAACAACTTAGCAGGGACAAACTGAATTTAGAATAATAAGATAAAATTTTATCGACTGAACAACATATGCTTACATAAGACTTCCCACATAATACAAAATGTCATACAACTAATTTATCAAATGTCTAAAATATCTTCCTGAGCATAAAAAATAATCGCCTCTCATTAATATTTAACTACCCATTTATCTTCTTCAACGATTTTATGAGCTGAGAATATAATTGCGCCAAAACCCACACAAAACATGAAATTATCAAATATCAGCGTTTTCTTGCTTAGGAAAAAAACCATCTTTATGAGTTCTGCGATGCTAAAGTTGTATAACAAGTGAATTATTGATTATTCGTAAGATTCTTCCATATTCTGTCAGTTAACAATCAGACAAGACTTGCTGGTATAAATATTTAGTCAATAAATAGCCATATATCCTCTGTCACTCCCCGTATACTGTATAACCAATAAATAGTTTACTTTGAAAACACAAATTCCCTGTACTTTGTATGGTTATTTTCGCGGCTCACATATTTCAAGATTTCCTCTAAATTGTTGATTTTATCAATGCAGAATGAAATATTCACCATTTTTGTCCATTTACTGTACACAGTCTCATTGCAGTATGCAATGTTTGGGACACTGCAAATTCCCAAGAATATAAAGAAAAATTTAGCACCTGTGTATAACCATTTATACAGATTTATAACCTGCAGGTTTCCTTTCTTTTTGAGTTTGAACGGGATCCTTTTACATTTTTCTATGGTACAATATATCATGAAATTATATGCATGCTTGGCTTCCTTGTAATAAATTCCCTCATTAATAGTAGAATGAGACCAGGCTAGCATCTCCAATGCATGCATTACCCGTCACATGAGAAATGAAAATTTTAGTTTGTGTGGACAAAATACAGGTGTGGATACAGTACATTACCATTTTCTAAATATTCCATCCCAGTTTATGATTTCCATGGAAAACACATGGAATTCCATGTCAGTGAAATAGAAATGACATTGAACTCTTAAAAATCACATCGAATTTTTTTCCATCTGAAAACATCCATGTTGTTTTCCATGTATGAGATGGAAAAGGGTCTGGTATGTGGACACATTATACAAGCATGAACACAATAATATAATCCTTAAGAAAAATTTCCCTTTTATGTGAAAAGTGTCAAAAATTGACTAAGTTTGTTAACAGGAAGTAGTATTCCAATAGGTCTAAAAATGCATAATACAATATATGGCATGACCATACAAAACTTCTGACAAAATTTCAAGATTGTACCATTTACCATTGCAGAGAAAAGCATAACAAAAACTATGACAGACAGACAGGATGATGGAATGACGGACACAGGAAAAACAGCTCTTCTTTGGAGCGGGGTATAATAATACGTCAAAAGTAACCAGAGGCTCAGAGAC
Organism: Modiolus philippinarum; assembly: GCA_002080025.1. Classification (NCBI taxonomy): domain Eukaryota; kingdom Metazoa; phylum Mollusca; class Bivalvia; order Mytilida; family Modiolidae; genus Modiolus; species Modiolus philippinarum. The sequence goes on along the minus strand of MJUU01012668.1, from coordinate 20,680 downwards.
TGAGCCTGTATCGCTCACCTGACAAAATGATGAACAGCAGGGTTTTCCATGTTCTGCATGGTGGCCATGTTTTTTTTTTGTCGGATTGAAATGAAATGAGCAATCTTTGTGAAGGACCTTCCATACATCATTCCTGTAAAGTCTGGTTGAATTTGCTTCATTGGTTCCTGAGGAGTTGATGAAAATGATGTTTTTCCCATAGGGTCCAATGTTAAATATAAGTTTTGGGCTGTTGGCCATGTTCTTTGTCCGATCGGAAGGGAATGAGCAATCTTTGTAAAGGACCTTCCATTCATCATTCTTGAAAAGTTTGGTTGAATTTGCTTCAGTGGTTTCAGAGGAGTTGATGAAAATGACGTTTGTCCCTTAGTGTTCAATGTTTAATATAAGTTCCGCTCTGGTGGCCATGTTTTTGTCAGATCAATACAAAATGAGCAATCTTTGTAAAGGACCTTCCATACACCATTTCTGTAAAGTTTGGTTGAATTTGCTTCATTGGTTTCAGAGGAGTTGATGAAAATGATGTTTTCCCATAGGGTCCAAGTTAAATATAAGTTCCGTGCTGGCGTGTATGTTTTTTGTCAGATAGGAATGAAATGAGCAATCTTTTTAAAGGACCTTCCCAACTTCATTCCTGTAAAGTTTGGTTAAATTTGCTTCAGTGGTTTCAGAGGAGTTGATGAAAATGTGAAAAGTTAACAGACGGACGGACGGACGGACGGAAGGACGACAGCCGGTCGCAAAGTGATGGCAATAGCTCACACTGACCCTTTGGGTCAGGTGAGCTTAAAATGGTAACAAGTCAAGTCCAATATTTTAGATGGGACAACTTAATTCTAGATCTTGTCAAATGTAAGCAAGTTGGCCAAAAGTTGCAAGACATTTTACATTAGACTGGTCTGGCAACCAACTCTAGATGGCAACCAACAAAAGCCAATCGTTAGAAATGATGTGTCTCAGATATATTCAAAACTGCCAGACCAAAAGACATATGCCTGGTAAAATCAAGTGGGTCTGGCATGGTGCAGTATTTTTAGGCACACTGGACAGAATGTCAAGCAAAAATTTTACCTCTCTCTCAGTAAATGCAAAGTTTAGGTATAAATAAGGCTATTTTTGTTTAAGCATGTCTGGTAGTTTTTTCTTAGTTGCCTTTGGTAAGCTATATGTCTGAGAACTTAAGGCCAGACAAATTAGAATTGTTTGTATTGCAAAAATAGACTTTAAAACAACCCTTGAGACTCATTTATTATCCATTTATAATTTTATAACTCAACCTCATTTCAAGTAATATTACCCATTCAATCATTATAAAATATAGGTTTACACTTTATACTTATTGTGTAATGCATTGTTCTCAATAGCTATCCTTGCTCAAAGATTTCAATAATGTCAATATTTAATTTGAGATAAATAAATAAATTCTAGAGGTCGAATACAGTGATTAATGACAGTTCTATCTGAAAATTGATATTTATTACTGATTATTTACAATTCAACTTGGATTTCAAAACCTATATTCATTATGGAAGACAAAACAAATATAAATAAGGCCGAGGGTGTGTTTTTTTTTGTTTCCATTTTTTAAAACAATTCTTCAAATTGACAGTAAATCTGGTTTTGTAATACTCTATAATTATAAAATGTCAGTGAAGCAAAAATTGATGACTGCTCAAATTCAAATTTCCCTTATTTCAAAGTTGATCACAAAAATGGTCCCCCTCCTTGAAATCTAGAACCCCTTAATCATTTACCAGTAGTCCATAACTATGTACAATACATACAATTGAACTTTGATGGCTCGAATGCCCAAGGGAACCATGAAACATGTTAAGTTGTCGAAATGCGCATATATGCAGAATCAAAATTCACAGTAACTTCAGTATTATGTTATTTGTTACCACTGGGTTGATGCCTCTGCTGGTGGACTGTTAGTCCCCGAGGGTATTCAACAGCCCAGTAGTCAGTACTTCGGTGCTGACCCAAAAGCTGATTCTATTTGGAACCTTACAATATCTAATTTTTTGTAAATTTTGTTGAAACTAAAGAGTATCTCCTTCATGCAAAGCTCTGTCCTTAGCTGATTTTGGCTTTCTCTTTAGATCACATTTGGTAATTTGTTCTCTATCAGTTTTTAAACATCTTTGACTTAATGGTCTTCCAAAGGTTTAGATTTTATCTGCACTGAAGAGACATAAGCTGTCGAAAAGCGCATATGCAGAATCAAAATTCACAGTAACTTCGGTATTTAGTTATTTAAAGGAATGTTGAAGCAATCAAGGTCAGCTATGTTTAAAACTGAACAAAAGTCTAGAAAATGGGTTTGATGCATCCTTGGTGTTCAAGCTATGGCAGTTGAACACAGGCCAACAAAGTTCTATTAAATATAAAATGAATATAAAATAGCATTTGTCTTCTGTGATAATTGAGCATTGGAACAGGTTTGGTTTTGACAAATTCAGAGTTCCCAAATAATCTGAAAATCAATCTTTTTGAAATCATAATCTATTTTTAGCAACTGTGACCTTGACCTTGGGGTTACCAATGTCTTGTGTGATAAGAAAGTATGCAACCAAGTTTAATTTGATCTGATGGAGGATACTTAAGCTGTCATCTGGAAACCAAATTTTCTGAAAGTTTAGTCTTCTTTAAGCAACTGCAACCTTGACCTTCAGGATACCAACCCCAAAATAGATAGGGTTCTGTCTTGTGTGATAAGTAAGCATGTGACTAAGTTTGGTTTTGACCCAATGAAGGATACTTAAGGTAACATCTGGAAACCAAAAGTTTCTTGAAATTTTAGCAACTGTGACCTTGACCTTGGGGTTACCAACCCCCAAAAATTTTAGGGTTCTGTCTTGTGTGATAAGAAAGTATGCAACAAAGTTTGATTTGATCTGATTGAGGATACTTAAGCTATCATCTGGAAACCAAAATTTTCTGAAAGTTCAGTCTTCTTTAAGCAACTGCAACCTTGACCTTCAGGGTACCAACCCCCAAAATAGATACGGTTCTGTCTTGTGTGATAAGTAAGCATGTGACTAAGTTTGGTTTTGATCCAATGAAGGATACTAAGGTTACATCTGGAAACCAAAAGTTTTTTGAAAATTTATTCTATTTTTAGCAACTGTGACCTTGACCTTGGGGTTACCAACCCCAAAGAATTTAGGGTTCTATCTTGTGTGATAAGAAAGCATGCAATCAAGTTTGATTTGATCCAATGGAGGATACTTGAATTTATTTAACCTACATAAATACGAACAAGAGGTTTGAATAAGGGCCACTTAATTCAATGTGGAAAGAAAGATGGCATGCAATAATGACACAAACAACAACCATACCATACAATCTTAATTTCTTTATGGATGTATAAAACTCTTTAACACAGCCTTTACCGCTAAGTTTTCAAAAATGACAACAGTCATTCCATAAACAAAATTTGTTTTCAAGGAAACATAATTAAATTGGGGGGTTGTCAAAAAACTTTCATGCAGTCTTGACCTCTAAGTTATTAAAAGTGACTAAGGACTTTATAAAAACAATCTTTTTTAAAATTTTTGGAACATATTTTAAGTTGTCCAAAAGAGGTAATTTTTAAGGATAATAAAAACTCAAAAGGTGGCAATTTTTAAAGGATCACTTTAACTAAAAAATTATTAAAGTTTTAATTCAAAATTCCAAGAATCAAAAAAAAAAAACAACTGTTTTTTGTGCTTTCTTTTTTTTTATTAACATTTTGGACTCGCTTATAAAAATATAAAACCCCAAAATTCTTAAGAAAGTTATTTTCCTCATCCATAACAAATACTCACCGAACCATATTTTTGTTGAAAGCTCAATATTCCAAAACAAAACAACTTGAACCATACTACAGAACATGAATGATAAAGATATTATAAAAGTGTGGTATACTATCTGCCAAATTATAGGAACTCTGCCAAATCTGTGTTTACAAGTATCTGCCATCAATAATAATCACATCTTACAAGTGAAGGAACAGTTTTTTTTTCATGTTGCAGCTGTTTGAAAGGATAATCTGTCTGTGACTCAATGATAGCAAAGCACACCTTGCACTTTTACCTGTCCATCTTCAGGATTGGCGGATCCAAGGGAGGGGTTCCAGGGGTTTGAACCCCCTCTTTTTTGGACAATCATGTATCTTTTAATGAATTTCCTTATGTTTTACTAAAAATACCCCCAAGATTTTCACGCCTTGCTCCACTCAGCAAAAAATTGTAATTGAAACCCCCTTTTTCAAATTGCCTGGATTCATGCCTGTTCAGATCAAAAGGGCAGAGAATGATGGGGGAGGATTGTGCAGTATCAGCAGTTGTGACCTTTCACAAGAGTTTGTTTTAGACTTTGTGTAGAATTTGGGTAAAATATTGCAAGTAGTATAACCCTTTTGCCAAGAACTACTGTAATTAAATAATTCAATTTTTGTCATTCTTTTAGGGAGGTTGGGTTGGGGAGGGTGTTATAATTTACATCTAATTAGTATTTTATTTTAAGTAATTTGTATTGTCTAATGTAATTTTGAAACATTGTGAGGAGTAAGATTGATTGATGGATTTAATATTGTTTAACGTCTACTCAGCAATATTTCAGCTATATCAAGACGAGAACAAGTATGTTAATAAATAATCACTTTGGGGTATGGAAAGGGCCATGGGACGGGAAATTCTGACTGCCACTGGGAAAGTAGGGTGAAATCGTCAAGGGCGGGGAATTTAGCCTTGTAGCCGATCACCTACAGACCACCCCAAAAGAGCTTGCTACAAGGGTTCTTTAACGTGCAGGAAGCGTGGCGTTTCTTCCAACGCGTGGACCTGAGTTTACATCCCATCCAAAAGATGGGTTGTGTATTTATTAATCCTGCACAACCACGGAATGGGTCCTATTTCTATATCCCGGGACCCTCGGGGTCAGCCCCCCGTTTAGGAGGGGTCACACCCCGCAAGCCGGAGATACTAGGTCCTATTTCTATATCCCGGGGTTCCCTCGGGGTCCTCTGTTAGGAAGACTCATACTCGTGAGGAGTAAGAACATTCACTTATTAAGTCAAGTGTCTAATGGCATGGAAGTTCAATTAAGTTAATTATAAGGAAAATTTTTGTTACAGAATCCCCCCATTTTCATATAGTGTCCTTTATATAATATTTACCAATACATATAGTGACCAATGCAATTATATCATTAAAAAGTAAATCATTAATTTCACCATAGGAGCTTAATTAAAAAATAGTAATTGGTAAATTACAGAAACAAGTAGTGATTCTGGCCTTTTGTGGTTAACTTACAATAGATTAATAATTACTTAAAAATTGATGGGTGTTCCATAGAACACTTGTGTCGCCTGCACTACAGAAGAGCCATTTTAGGCCAAGTGAACCTCCAAAATCTGTAAAATCAAAAATGTATAAGTATCAGGTGCACAATTAAATCAAGTGATCAACAAATCCTGAAAGGTTGGTTGGAATATAACTTATAGTTTTGAAAGGATACCACATTAACAAACTAAATTAACAAATGAGCTATTTTGGCTCAGTGAACCTAAAAAATCTTTTAAATCAAAATATCACATATCAGATGCACAACAACATATCAGCTGAACAACATATCCTGCAAGTTTGGTTGGAATCTGACTTATAGGTATGATGGAGTTGAGGATTAACTAACCAGAATAACAAATAACCAACTTTGGCTCTGTGAACCTCTTAAATATGTGAAACAAAAATTCTAAGTATCAGGTGCACATCTACACCAGGTGAAAAAATATCCTGAAAGTTTGGTTGGAATTGGACTAGCAGTTTTAAAGGACTTGGGGATTCAAAAACTGACAGATCAACAAATGAGCAATTTTGCCTCCGTGAGCCTCTAAAATCTGTAAAATCAAAATTCTAAGTATCAGGTGCACATCTACACCAGGTGATCAACATATCCTGAAAGTTTGGTTGGAACTGGAATAGCAGTTTTGAAGGAGTTGCGGATTCAAAACCGACAGCCTCACAAATGTGCAATTTTGGCTCATTGAACCTCTAAAATCTGTAAAATCAAAATTCTAAGTATCAGGTGCACATCTACACCAGGTGAACAACATATCCTGAAAGTTTGGTTGGAA